>BGNK01001344.1:128873-145872 GCA_003297005.1 Symbiodinium sp. clade A Y106 | reverse complement strand
GGCCTTGAAAAAGCGTTTTTGTGGTGGTTTTGGAACTCTGCTGTGCCCCTGCCCTGCCTGCTCTGCCCTAGCTGCCCTGCCATGCCCTGGCTTTGAGCAGTTCCAAAACCAGCACTTTGAGCTTCCCAGGCCTTGAAAAAGCGTTTTTTTGGTGGTTTTGGAACTCTGCTGTGCCCCTGCCCTGCCTGCTCTGCCCTAGCTGCCCTGCCATGCCCTGGCTTTGAGCAGTTCCAACACCAGCATTTTGAGCTTCCCAGGCCTTGAAAAAGCGTTTTTGTGGTGGTATTGGAACTCTGCTGCGCCCCTGCCCTGCCGTGCCCTTCCTTGCACTGCCCGTGCCCTGATTGGGGGCTTTCAGGCTCTCAAATTTAAATAAATTCTTGTTGGGGCACCCAGAGTCTCACATAATTTATTGTTGGGGCAATCAGAGTCTGATTTCTTGTTTAATAAGATTTCGTAATACAGAGCTCGACCGTATTTAGGGTACTAGATTAGAGTCCCCTATTTTCGGAAACTCCCATGTAGAGTTAGGGTTTACGGTTTGGAGTTTAGGATTTAGAGTCACAGGTTCCTCTTGAACGGTGGTGAATGGATCGGCTCTGCAGTACGATAGCCCAGGTTTAGAATTCGCACCACTGCAAGACCCAGACGGGCCAAAATCCCCTTAGCTAAGGAAGATACCTTAAATTACAGTAGGATCCCTCATACGATATGATATAAGGTATACCCCTTAATTATAAGTGATATTGGAAGGTATGGGCAGTACTAGAGTCTTAGGTTTAGAACTCGTATCTAATCCAACTAAGCTAAGGCTTCTCATGTTGCCTTAAAGCCCTCGACAAGCCTAAGACTGTAAACCCGGACCCCCTCAAGACTTAAGCCCAAAACCTTACAATTTAGAGTTCAGAACTCGTCCTAAAGCCCTAGTCTCGTTTGGGGTTCAGGGTTTAAAGTAGGGGAATGACTGAAACCCAAACACCCGAAACCCCTAACCGAACCCCTCGCACCTGTCAGGCCGATTCCGCCTACTTTGGCTCGGAAGCTGAAGGATGCCGGGTCGCAATAGAGTGCTGTTACCAGTATACCGCGCATGATTGCTATTGCCATATTCTTCTAGTAGGTGTGCCCACGGGGCCAGAGACAGAGGGAGAGAGAGACAGAGAGAGAGAGAGATAGTGATGAAGGGATCGGTCTATCTCTCTATTTCGTTCTTCCCTCTCTATCTCGGAATCTCTCTCCCTCTCTCTCTCTCTCTATCTTTCTCTCTCCCTCCCTCCCTCCCTCCCTCCTTCCCTCCTTTTAGTATCTCCCTTTCTGCCTCTCTCTGTCCTGGGCCCCAGAGGGGAGGTTTAAGTAAATTGAAGGGCCCCGGGCCCCAGAGTAGAGGAAGGGTCTGGGCACCAGGGGAGGGGTTTTAGGGTTTATAAGGATGTAAAACTTATTTTTCTTCTGTAAATCCTATGGATTTCGTGAACCTATTTACAGTGCTGATAAAGCCCCAGACAGGTTTAAGTAAATTGAGAGGTCCTGGTCCCAGAGAAAAGGTTTAAGTAAATTGAAAGGTCCTGGGCCCCAGAAGGGAGGTTTCCGGGCCCCAGAGTAGAGGAAGGTTCTGGGNCCAGACAGGTTTAAGTAAATTGAGAGGTCCTGGTCCCAGAGAAAAGGTTTAAGTAAATTGAAAGGTCCTGGGCCCCAGAAGGGAGGTTTCCGGGCCCCAGAGTAGAGGAAGGTTCTGGGCACCAGGGGAGGGGTTTTAGGGTTTATAAGGATGTAAAACCTATTTTTCTTCTGTAAATCCTATGGAGTTTCATTTATGAACCAATACCTATAAACACTAAACCTTAAACCCTACCACTTCGATTTATGGGAATGGGAGCACCCTTGTGGATTTTATGGGATTGGGAGCCCCTTACTAAACCCCTAAACCCTAAACCCTAAACCCTAAACCCCTAAACCCTAAACCCTAAACACCTCACTCTGTCTCCGACTACTGCCTTTCTGTCTGTGTCTCTATCTGCTCCTTGCTGCCGTTCTTTTTTATTTCATTATTTCTGTCCGTCTTGCTTTATGTCTTTTTGTCGTTCCTCCTGTCATTCTTCATTTATTTCTTTGTTTCGTTTGTTCGTTCTTACATTTGTGTATTCTCTCCCTTTCTCCCTGTGTCTCTCTGCTCTGCTCTCCCTGTCTCTTCCTTTCCTGTCTCTCTCTCTCTCTCTCTGTCTCTCTCTCTCTCTTTCTCTCTCTTTCCTTCTCTCACTCTCTCTGCGACTCTGAGCCCAGAACGCCGAGATTCGGAACATGGAGCAGCCTTCAGGCACTTCGCGCATATGGCAACCCTAAACCGTAATCCCTATTGATCTCTGCTGCTCGGGAGGACACTGCGTGGTACACCGGCGATCCGTTTCACGGCGTGGTCCTCGCAACTTGGCGAGCAAAGTAGTAAAGCGCCATCTTGTAACTCCCAGCGAAATGATTGCTGCACTCGACACACCGACATCTTTCTTCCGAAACCCTGCATTTTCAGTGCAACCCGCCCCGAAGCTGAAATGCAAACCTTGAAGCCAAGCCTAAACCCTAACACCGAGACCCTTAGAAGCCCTAGATCCCCAAACCCTCGATCTCTAAGTCCCGAAACATTGAGCCCTGAACCTTGGCATCTAAGCCCAATGCTCTCCGGTGAGGGTTCGGGGGGTTTTTGGTTTAGGATAAGGGTTCAGGGTTTGAAGTTTTGGTTTAGGGTTTAGGGTTCAGGGTTTGAAGTTTGGGGTGCTTGGACTGCCACACGCCACTTGCACTACGGCTGATGGACAAAATCCTGCAATACCTTAAGGACCCTAAACTGTGGGAATTATGGTATATTCCTTATAATGGGTAATGCAGGATTTTGTCCATCAACCGTAGTTGCACCTCAAAGCCTATCGAGCTCTCATCAGAGTCACTTGGCCTTTGATGGGCCCGGGCGGCGAGATGGGATCTGACTACGACATGATGCGACGTTTACCTTAACCCGGAATAACCTACCCTTTTGCAGGATTTATATAAAGAAATCATAATAAGGAACCCTAAAAAGGTAGGTTTTTCAGGGTTAAGGTAGGCCCTAAGACCTATCAATCCTGATCCCTAGACTTTAAGCCCCCAAGCCTAAGCAGAGGGTTTGTGCCCCACCTTCTACTTTCTGGAGCTCAGTTGATCCCATGAGAGATGTGGGTCTGTGATGTGATCGTGAACAACAAAACGGACTCCCAAACCCTATACCTCAAAGCCCGAAAACTGCGAACCCCCAACACCCTAAACTTCACCCTAAACCTCAGTTATTCTGCTTCCCTGATCCCCGAAACCGTAAACCCAAGCCCCAAAAACTCTAAACCTCAAGTAAACTTATCCCTGAACCCCGAAATCCAAACGTGGGCTCTTGTCAAGGATCTATAGTAAGGAACATGGGTTCCTCATTATTGTAACTTAGAGTAGACTCGTTAACAAGAACCCAGAAATACCTAAACCCTAAACGTCTTATCCCTGAACCCCGAAGCCCACTTAGAGTAAATTCCTTACCAAGAACCCAAACCCTAAATCCTAAACCCTTAAACCCGTAAACCCTAAACCCAAAACTCCCAAACCCTGCCGAAACCCAATCCCCAAAACTGGAAGGCAGCCAACGGTGCTCTCCAGCGGACGATGTCCGCCTGGTATCAGGCGGTGCCTCGGTTGGAATCGGCAGGGAGTGGGGTTTAGGGGTTTAGGGTTATAGGGTTTTCGGGTTTAGGGTTTAGGGTCTAGGGCTTAGAGTTTACGGTTTAGGGTCTAGGGTTTAGGGTTTAGAGTGGGGTGCTAATGATATCGACGTACGCTTGAACCACTAATTCTATTCCTTCTCCCAGAACTGTTCTATACAGTATATACCACTCCAAAACCCTAAGCCCCAAACCCCGAAACCCTAAACCCCTAAATCCATGTTAACCAGTTTTATGGCTAGGATCTTATATTCGAGATTTTGGTTAACCAAAAAAAGAACGACAATGGAGACTATAGGTAGATGTCCTCCGAGGTGTTTGGGTTTTAGTTTTGGGGGACTGCAACCCTAAACCCTAAACCTTAAATTCCGGGTTCTGAGTTTTTGCAATTCTATGTCAGCATAATTGTGGAAATCCCAAACTCAGAACGGGACCCCTCAATCTGTGTTGTGCGATTCTCGGTTTAGGGTTTACTTTCACGTGTTTCAAAAAGTCGACAACCAGGATGGTTCATTGGTAGCTACAGGCAGGAATACAAGAACCCTGTCCTGACACCAAAACCCTTACATAACCTGGCAACCTTAGTAGCTGAGTGGATACACTTTACACTTTTTGGGATAAGATTACCCACTACGAAACTAAAAGTGTACACTTTTGGGGGCTCATGAACTCAGCAACTAAGTAACCACACAACCGGCCCGAAAATCTCAACCCCGATGTTTTGGTGGCTTTGGTAGTAAGCTCCCTTCCTCGTGGTTCATGATTCCCAGACAAGACACCACAGCAATCGACGTATGACCCGTAGTCGCGCTGTTTGATACTAGTCAGAGCCTCGAGGCTTGAGTCGCAAACCCTCAAACTCTAAACCGTAAATCCCCCAAATCTAGTTCCCTAATCCTTTCGAAAGTCAAACCCCTAAACCATCCTGATCTTGATCCTTCAGGCCCAGGCCGAGAACCCTAAAGAGCTTACAGTGTTTCAGTGAACCAAACAAAGTTGGAACGTGGATTGAGGATGATTAGTGATCCCTAAACCCTAAACCCTAAACCCTTGATTAGTGCTGGGATCCCCCATGCTTTGCCTGAAGGGCATGAGGATGATGTTCCAACTTTCTGGCATTATAATGTAAGCCACCAAGGGCCTCAATCTTCCTAGGGGTTTAGGGATTTAGGGTTTAGGGATTTAGGGTTTAGGGTTTAGGGTTTCAGTAAACCCCATAAAGTTGGAAACCGGGTTAAGGCCAAATAGTGCAGGCTGGGATTCCCTATACATTACTCCTAGGGATTAAGGCTATTGGGTTTCCAACTTTTCGGCTTCTACCGTACTGTAAGCCACCAAGGAGATCAAAGTGGAGGATCGGCCCTCAGTTCGAATCGAAGCTGTCTTAGAGCACAGGGCGTTTATATAGGGTATTGGGTTCAATGAAGGTGTTGGGTTTACTCAGAAATTACCCAAAGTCTTATGGGATTGTAGGTCTTATGATGAGGTTCGGACTGTTCAGATGCGTTGGGGTGTGAGCTTTAGGGGTTGGGTTTCATGTTTTGATCTTGTTGTTCCCTTTGGGGCTGTTGGCTTGACAGCGTTCAGACAAGATTGTGTGGTTCAGAAGTCGAAAGTTTTGGGGTCTACTTGGAGGATCACGGGACTTAGTAAGTAAGGTTCGTTTCAGGGCTCCTTAAAGGGATCTATAGGGTTCCTTAAAGGGATCTATAGGGTTTAGGGTTTAGGGTCTACTTGGGAGGATCATGGGACTTAGTAAGTAAGGTCATAAGTACCTTAATTGGGGTTAAAAGTAGTTATCCGTATAGCTACCCTGATTATATCCCTAGTTACCAAGTTCCATGATCCTTCGCGTAGGCGGGCAGGCATTGGGATTGAAGGTAAATGGTCACTGCGTCCCCTTAGCCCCCACGCAGCTGCAAGCCCCAAGGCCCTACACACAAACTTCTAATGCAAGGCTTCCTTTCGAGGGTCCTTTCAGGGTTCCTGTAGAAAACTTGCTTTCGCATGGTATTTACAAGAGCCTGAGAACATCCTTACAGTTTTGCCTTTGGGTCCCTTCCAAACATCCGTCTAACCTCAGGCTCCATGCGCCCAGAAAGTGCTGCGACATCAAACCGGTTGATGCATTTGTTCGCACAAGCGTGCGCAACTTTGTAGTAGCATAGACATGAGAAACACACACACATGTTGTCACAAAACTTGCTTGCTTTCGGATACGTACATGTGTTGCTTAGAGTAACTCCGAAAATCCATGGAGATGTCAGAAACATGGAACCTGGACAGCCCCAGCTTGCCATTGCCCAGGTGATCTTCAACCCTAAACACCAAACCTGAGGGTCCAAGTACTCCCTACTACAGGACTTGGGGTCCGTTTTGGGTACCAAAAACCATAAATAAGGACTACTTGGACCCTTCGGGTAAACCTGAAACCCCTAAATCCTAAGCCCAGCAGGTGATCTTCAACAGAGATATCCAAGAGGTGGTCGCCTGGGTGCAGCCACACGTGAAACAGCTGCTGGGCACATAGTAAGGTACTGGAGCTCTTCGGGGTGAGGTTTTAGACGGTTTAGGATTTAGGTTTTAGGGTTTCAGACTTAGTAATTTAGGGTTTAGGGTTTATGGACAAGCAATGGCAATGCAGGCTTTTCTACGGCCCGAAAGGGCCCAGTTAATCGCAAACTTGGGCTAGAGTTCATAGCAGGTTAAGCGGCTAGACTTGCGATGAACTGAGTCTAGCCTAGTTGGTACTGCAGGGAGCACAGGACGACTAGATATTTGGATTTGATTTCCGATGGTTACTTCAGTGCATGCACTTGTCGAGAAATACAGCAGGAGGAAGCAGTGTGTAAGGTAGAATAACCCTAAACCCCAAACCCTAAACCCCTAAACCCCTAAACCCTAAACCCTAAACCCCTAAACCCTAAACCCTAAACCCCAAGACCTAAACCGCTAAACCCTAAACCCCCAAGAATAAAGTACGACTCTCAACCTCAAAGCCCCTAAACCTTAAAGCACGACCCTAAACCCGAAACTCTAAAGCATGCCTAAACCTTGAAGCGCGACCCCTAAGCCCTATACGCCCTCAAGGTACGACCGGCGCGTGCAGATGTCTTGCAAGGACAAGGTGCATTTGGGGTACAGTGTTCCTCCTTGCCCTAAGGGTCCGTGTACCTAGTAATCCTGTCCTCTCCTAAAAGTAATCCTAAGGGTCCAAAGGACCCAATAATTAGGTACTCGGGTTTAGGATAGTAGTTATGTAGCTCAATATTTAGGAGAGTATATGATTATTAGGCACTTGGACCCTTAGGGTAATCTACATACCTACATGAAACTACTACCCGAAGCCTAAGTACCTAATTATTGGGTCCTTTGGATCCTTAACACCCCCTTTGAATCCCACAAAGCCCTATCTTTTATGGAACCCTTATGCAACCCCTAATTCTTGGGTCCTTCGGACCCTTTCGGGTTCCTCCTGATTGCGGTGGGGGAGCTTCATGAGTCATGAAAACAAAGGCACCTTGAAAGGTTCGGCAACACTATGGGGTTTTAGGGTTTGGGGGTTCGGGGTTTAGAGTTTGGGAGTTTAGGGTTTTGGGGTTCGGGGTTTGGAGTTTAGGAGTTTAGGGTTTAGGGGTTCGGGGTTTAGAGTTAAAGGGGTTAGTTTTTAGGGTTCAGGGTCCATGTACCCATCTAGTATACAGTTCGGCCTTGAAGGGGGCTCCTGCATGAGTACTTTAAGCGATGTAGGGACGTGGATCCTTAGGGCAAGATTCTTCCAGCATTCTAGGGGAGGTCTTTTTTTCACAGGCCTTGACAAGGGTTTGGGAACTCTACGGTCTGCCGTTGAGGAAACCCTTTCATGCAAGGCGAATCCAGGAATGTACATGTGCAAAGACTCCGCATATTAAGGGCTTCGGGCTAAGGATGTTAATAGTTTAGGCTTTCGAGTTGAGTTTAGGTTTGAGGGTCCAGGGTTGAGGGCTTAATCAAACGAATCGCGGTCTAATTAGGGGGCAGGGGTCAAAGTTCAGGCGTCTAACGGCAGCGCGACCGGTGTCAGTGTGTACTGCTCACTGCTCCTCCGCCTTCTCTTCCGTTTAGCGTTCTGCCACCTTGTGTTTGGTTTGGGCGCACACACAAACACACGCACAAAAGCGCACACACACACAGACACACACACACATTTCATCGACACGGCACACATGCTTAAATGCTTGACAGGCACTCTGCCCAAACCTGTCGCAGCTGCCAGGTTTTCTGTGTGGCGACGAGCCGCATCATCCTGTCAGACAAAAGGGCCGTCGACGCTGTGGAGTCAGGCACCTTGCCATGACTCGAGAGACCCTGTACTGTAGACTCTAAACTGACCTCCACGGATATGCTTTTTTTTGGAGGTTGACCCCTAAATACCCTAAATCTACACAGAAAGCCCTCACCTGTGGCTTCGGGTACCGAGCTGGAGCCTGATATAATTAGTTGCAGTATTCAAGTATAGCCCCTGTATGACTATGGGATAACAAACCTGGAGACGTGTTCAAACAGCAGACTATAGACTTTACATTCGGAGACCTAAGAACCCTGAACCCTAGATCAGCCACCAAAACATACCTTTTGTGAGGATCTATATGAAACCCATAATAAGGAACCCTACCGTATACCTCATCCTACACCCTAAAACCGAAGCAACCCCAATCCCCAAGACCCCAACCGCTATAGTTCTGGACTCATGTGATAATCTTGCCATACCACCAAAGAAGATATAATCCGCGAGCCACTCAGTCACCGCGCGCAGTTGTTCATCAGGTGGGGTCGGCATCGCCCAGCTCTTCAAGCATTTCAAGATACTGCCCCACTTCTACCTGTGCCTTGGCCTAGACCCGGAAACCCAGAACCCTGCGCCCGAAGCCCTCTATCAAGAATCCTAAACCTAAACTCCCTAAACCCTCAAACCCGAAACCTGAACCTAAACCCGTAACCCCTAAACCCTGTGAATCTTTCGGAGAACCAAGACGAACGACATACGTCTTGCAGCTTCCAAAGCGGCACTGCCCGGACCCTCCTTCTTCACGGTCTCGAATGCAAGGATCCGGGGTTGAGTGTCCTCCTGTGAAGGGAGCGGGTGCTAGTCAGAGGTCTATGTGGAGGATTCGACCTTGACAGAAGCGCGAAAGCTTTGATTCGAGGGTTCGTGGTGGCAAGGGTCAACGGTTTCGGGCTAATGGCTCCGCATGCAGGGTTTAGGGTTTTTGTTTTGGGCTTTGCGGTCTACAGCCGTGGGATTGAGATCTAAAGCTGAGTTGACCTGAGATGTGAGGGTGTTGGCTTGCATCTTCTGGGCATTGGGGTTTTGTTTAGGATTTAGGGCATAGGGTGCCAGTGTTAAAGGAATTAGATGAAGTGGCAGTAGGTTTCGCCCAAAGCATCCGAGTATGGTTTCGCAGATTTGTTGGTTGAGTTTCTGCAAACCTTGTTTCAGAACTCTGATGGCCTACTACAAAACCCTCAAGTTACCTCCCTTAACAAGAACCCAATCTGCCGATTGCAGCTGCAGATGCGGGATTTAGGGTTTCAGCACATCACCAAAGTCAGTACTGCTGGCTCAGCCGAAACTGGGTTCAGGGTTTACCCGGACCCCCAAGTAGGCCTTTAACTGAGCCCCGTGCTTCAAAGCAGGCATTTAGGCTAAGTTGCAGGATTTAGGTTGGGTTCCTAGGTGTTGGGGGTTTGGGCTTCTCAGGTAAACCCTGAACGCATGAACCCTAAGTTCGCATCAAGCTCAGCGTTGAAACCCCATCGATCAAGAATCCCCGCCTGGGAATTTCGAGTAAGCAGAAGCAGACCGCCCCAAAGTAGTTCCTTTTTGGGGCTCATATATTGAATCCTATAAGGTAACCCCCAAAAGGAACTACTTTGGTGCCTTTGGGTATTGGCACAAACCCTCAATTCCGAAATCCTGCACCCCTAACCTTTCAATGTCCAGAGCCTTCACAACAGATCCCAAACCCCTACACCCTTAAAATCTTAAAACCGATCCCTAGACCCTATACACCCCAACAACTAGCCCAAGAGGATCTTGTCGTTTACGAGTATTTTTCAGAGGCTTTAAAGGGCCAGCCTAGCTATACTAGCGCACCCAGGGTGGATGCTGGACAAGAATGTGCGCCTACTGGCCAACAACTCTGGCGCCCCTTCCCTGCAACGACTTGCTTAAGGTTTAAGGTTTAGGGCCAGTTTAGGGTTTAAGGTTTTGGGTTTAAGGCTTAAGGTTTAGGGTTTAAGGTTTATGGTATAGGGTGTGTGTAAGATGGTTTAGGGTTGAGGCTTGCAGGAGTCTTTGTTGTCAACGGGCTTTAGGATAGGGCTTTGGGATTGCAGAGTTTAGCTTTTGCTTCAGGGTTCGAAGCGGTTTAGGGTTTAGGGTTCTGCAAGGGCTGTATAAGAGCTCTAGCAAGGGATTGAGGCTTTCGGCTTCCGGCTGTTGCCCTCAAACCCTTTAACCCCTAAACCCCTAAACCCTTGAACCCCCGAGCCCTAAAATGACAAGTCTTAAGTGTAATCGGGCTTGGGTTTTTACTATACGGTATTTATAGAACGAGCAATAGTGAATAGCAATGGACTGTAGGTGTGTGTGTGTGTAGTATACTATGTATATATACACACTGACACGATGTGTATGTACACATATATACATTTGGCTCATTTCTATGTTTATATATATATATATATACATATGTTTGTAATTTGCCCATGAAATGAAGTCTCAACGGCCTCTTGGCCATCAAGTTCCCGGAGATGGGCTAGCAGTTTAAAGGGTTATTATAAGGGTACTATAAGGGTTCCTTTGAAGGGCTCTATAAGTGTTTAGAGTTTGCGAAAGGAAAAGGTACCTTATTTTGGGTCCCTTACAATAAGGATCCTAGTATTTAGGTACTGTATAAGGGTCCCCTATTTTCGGAAACTCCCACATTGTTTGCCCACCCCCGAAAACATGCCTGCCTGAGTTTAGGGTTTAGGGTTTACTGTCCGGGTTAGGCGAATATGTCCTACATGGTGGAGGCATCGAGTGCCGAATCCGCGAGGTGCCCGGCCCCACATCTGAATGCTCCTAAATATACCGTTATGTGCACACGTAAGGCTCGGGCATCCAACCATAGCCTAAAGCCTAAACCTCAAACAAGCTTCCGAAGCTCGTCAAGCTAGAATTCCCAAATTCATGTTGATGAGCTGCAGCCTGACCCTCCGTCCAAGCAGTCCTGATCTAGGCTCCTGAGTAGTACCCTTTTGCCCTTTCACTTATCAAGACTGAATAACAGGGAAAGAGGGTACCGTTGTTATCAAGGGGGAGCTAAACCCTAAAACCCCGAGCCCCTAAACCCCTCAACATTTTGTGCAAGCCCAGTATACCTAGTGATTCATGGGATTCCGGGGATTACTGCAGGGGATTTGTGGCTTGGGGTTTATTGGCGATGGGACCTGCGACGTACCTACGAGCCCCAGTAGTTTGAATTATTGTATAGTTCTTCCTTTGCGGCTCAAGGGTTCAATGTTTAGGGGTTTAAGGGTTTAGGGCTTATACTTAAGCTGGACCCAAACCCTAAACTATATAATAAGGAGCACTTGGTCCCGTAGAATACCGTAAGCCCTATAGACCCCACCAGCTAAGCCCTAGTCGCCAGGACTTTTGCCCAAACTTTCTGGATCTGCGGCTTGCCTGAATCAGTTGTCCCTGAGGCTCCACGTATCTATAATACAAAAGGTACATGGAGCCTCAGGCCGTAAAGGATAAGACCGCAGGGGCTTGGAAGGTTCAGAGACATCGGTCGCTCCAAGATGTCATAAGTTTAGGGGTAAACTGGAAGGTATTTCTTATAAGAGTTAAGTAGGCTTGAGAGGATTTAGAGTGTCAGTGTCCTGACAGTAGTTCATAGTTGGGTATTTGGGTTTATGAACTAGTATGTTTGCGAGTATATGATCGTTGACGGTTCAAGGGCGTCGATCTTGTATCTGTAAATTGCCGCAGTGGTCGTCGAAAAACCAGTGCAACAACCCTAAAATTCAAAAGCACGGCTTAGGGTTGAGGTTCTGGGGTTCAGGGTTTCAGGGCTCAAAGTCAACAATATAGGGGCCTAAACAATTACCTATACTATTTTGGGGGCTCCTTATTATAATTATAGTATAATATGCCCCAAAACTCTACTCTAATTATTCAGGCCCCTATATCATAGAACCCTACTACAGATCCCCTAGAGTAACCCCTTTAAAGGACCCCTTAAAGGATCCCTATTCTACTTCTCAAGGCCCCGACATCATGCGACACGGCCTTCACCCAAAAGCCCAGGTTCGGCGCGGTGTCGGCCAGCGGAGGCAGGAAATCGAAGTCTGCCAGCGCTGTTGGTTCTGCTGAGTGCCCTACACAAAGTCCCAACAATATCCCTCAATTAAGGAATGTACCTTAAGCTATTGTAGGATCCCTAATATGACTTAAGGTATCTTCCTTGTTTGAGGGATATTGGAAGGTCTGGGTACTGAAAGGCCCAAGGGACTTAGTAAGTGGGGTTATATTAATTAGGATCATTAAGGAGGGGGGAGAGCCCTTGGGTCTCTCAGAAATCTTACATTTGGAGGTTCCCAACAGTGTTAGGACGCTTAGTTTGTACACAGCGTCTAGTGCGAGGCGTGGCAGCTCCTTCATTCCGGATCCTGCATGCGAGTAGCATGCCGTGCAGGCCTCTGGAACGTGGGCGAGTTCAACGGAACGGGAAGCAGGACAGTTCTATGGCCAGCATCCTATAATCAGAAATTACGGTAACCAAGAACAGGTACTACAAATTCAGGCAACCAAGAACAGATACTACATTGTAGGTCTGGGTATATAAACCCCCAAACCCTGAGCCCTGTACCCTAAACCCTATATAGTAAACTCCATAAAGTTGGAAACCGGATTAAGGCCAAATAGTGCTGGGAGGCCCTATACATTACTCTTAAGGATTGAGGCTATGGGGTTTCCAACTTTTGGGCTTCTACTGTAAGTCCTGAAGCATGGAGCCCAGCGAGTCCAGGAATAAAGATGCCCCGACTCCGCAGCAAGAGCCCCAGCTGTGGGCTGCAGGGTTTAGGGCTTAGGGTTTTTGGGGGTTAGTGGTTTAAGGGTTTAGGGGTATAGTGTTCAGGGTTTGGGGGTTTGGGGGTTTAGAGTTAGGCTGTCTTCGCGCATTTAATTGAACAATTTTGGCCGAGTATAACTGCGCCAGTCCGAGTGTTCCAGCATTTGTTGCAAAGATTTACTTCCTTGGGGTTCCACATCATGGTCATACCCTAATATACCCCAAACTCATCATAGTCATACCATGATATGCCCCAAAACCCTGTTAAGATTAGAAAATGTTTTCTGGATGCATCTGAGAACATGAGGTCCAGCCCGAAGGATGCAGCGGTGGTGGAAGGCGAAACAGAGAAGGCGGTCTTGAGAGCTACGGTTAAGGGCTTAGGGTTTATGAGGTCTAGGGGTCTCCTGATTTGGTATCCGTGGCCCCTTATAACATCATAAAGCTCCATGGGTGCTTTATTGAGTCTGCAATGCGAGGGTAACGAGGAGGCCAGTATGATAGAAAGGGTCGTGAAGCTTGCTATGGGTCTTTGAGGAGGGTTCTGTAGGGTCTACCAGGTTGTTCGTTGGTTTTACAGGTTTTGTTTACCAAGGTCTATATGGGAGTTTCCGAAATTAAGGGTACCTTTAAAGGGTTATTATAAGGGTACTGTAAGGAATCCTTTGAAGGGCTCTATAAGTGTTTAGAGTTTGCGAAAAACAAGGTACCTTATTTTGGGGCCCTTACAATAAGGATCCTAGTATTTAGGTACTGTATAAGGGTCCCCTATTTTCGGAAACTCCCATGTTAGTCTAGTTACGATCCTCTGAGCCAAGAAGCCGAATCCGATTTCGTAGGGTACCGGGCTATGGAAGCGACAAGCTTGTGTTTTAGTAGCCCAGATGGGGACTTGGGCTTCTAGTGTAGCTTAAGCCCCAAACCCCCTAAACTTTTGGTTATAAAGTATGGTGTAGGGTGGTCCCTGAACCCTAGATAACCTAACAAGTTAAGGCTCCTTATTATCATACGCTTTATAGCTCCTTAAGAAAGGTAGGTTTTTGGGGGTTGGTATGGTATAGGGTTCACCCAGAACCCTAAATATGCCAAACCGAACCCCTCGCTTGAAGTGGCGTTGTTGCTGTGTCAGGAGGAGACGGCTCCGGTAGCCGAGGCAATGGGGTGATCCCGAAATTTCCAGTTACCCATAAGGGTTTGACGTACCTATCAGTCATGGATCAGGCCTTGAGGGGCTGCTTAGACAAGGCTCCATGTACCTGTGTAACCGTATAGTATATTATGCTTTGGCCTTAGAATACCCATGTAGGAGCCCTTTACGGCCTAAGTCCCTAAGTATAAAGTATATAGGCGCCTGGGAGACTTTGGGGATAGGGTCAAAGTATATATTACCTGGCTACGTGGACTATAAGGGGTGGCGTTACTGGGCCCTGACTGCCAGAGGTGTAGAACTCCTTTCGCCAGCTCAACAAATTCTCCAGGTATACAACGCGACAGCGTGTTGGCATGAAGATATCCAGTGGTGATAGTACTTAGTGGAAGTTCCGGTACCCGATCTCACGAACACCAATTACTAGTTCAGACTTCGCAAATCTTTTCCAAAGGATCCTGATCAAGTGGATGGTAATGCAAGACATATTTGTAATTCTTCATATGGGTGGTTGTCAAGATTTTGGTCCCTTTTGGGGTCCCCATGAAAATACGGCACCTATTATTTAGGGTACCCAAAAAGGGACCTAAATTTTGACAACTACCCATATGGCTACGATCAGAGGCGTTAGGGCCGTTAAAGGGCCAACGTTGGTTCAGGTTCAGAATTTGCAAGGGGTTCAGGGTACCCTAAACTCTGAAGCCCCACACTTTCAAGCCCTCATCAAAACCCTCGACATTTCGTTACGCCAAGTCTTGCAGCCCTTGAGATCCCCTGTAGAGCCCCTCGGGACAGAGGAGTCGACCCAAATGAAGCCGAAGGATCCGCAGTACTTTGGTGTGTGGGGGATGCTTTCCAAAACATACTCGTACTAATCTAGAGATCTACAAACTCATATCCCAACTTTCTACCATGGGTTCCTAAACCCTAAACCCTAACCCCTCTAACCGAGACCGCGGGGATCAGTTGGAAAAAGGAGCCCCCAAACAAAAAACCCTAAACCCTCTGTGGAAGCAGGCCGAGCCAGCGATGTGCTCGACAAGATCGGATCCGCACTTAGGCGACCTCCTGCACCCGGGACGCAGAGTAGGGTTTAGGGTATATAATTCCTTTCAGAGATCTTGATGGGTGTTAGGGCTTCAGGGTTTAGGGTCTAACGATTATGTAGCATCACCAAGTATCTTGGGGCTTTACAGGGTTCTATGTTGTTTTTATGTACGGTCTGCGGGGATCAGGCCCTGGGGTTTGGGTCAACGGCCATGTATCTTAGGGCATTTATGATGTTTTGATCCCTGTGGCTCTATGTACCTGAGGTCTTCAAGGGGTTCCTATACAGGTACTACTTTAGACCCTAAACCCTAAACCCTAAACCAGTATGTACCATATAGGTACATGGAGCCTTAGGGGCGGGGTTCCATCAATAGAGTATCGTAGGGTTCTGCAGATCTGTTATGTGTTGGGGCTTCTGTTGCCTAGGATGTACTCCAGGTGCAAAGTTGAAGGCTTTAAGAGTTTAGGGTTTAGGACGTTTAGGTTTTAGAGGTTTCGGGTTTAGGGCTTGGGGTTTATGTGGGATTCTGCATGCAGTTGACTTGCATAGCCCCACACAAGGCAGGTATTCGTGTGAATGCTCGGGATTTAAGGTGTAGGGCTCTTAAGATGCTGCGTTGAGTCCGTGACGACAGGGGTGCTGCTAATAATGCTAATAGCAGGGAATGATAGTGGGTCGTTTAGGTTTAGGGAATGCCGGAGTGACACTTTTTACTGTTGCTCGCTGCCCGGACAAGGTTGCAGGTTTGAAGGCTACCATGCAATCCAAAGCTCTTGGGTTAGAAGTGTCCTCAAAGGGCCTTCAGCCCTAGACCCTAAACCCCCAGCTTCAAAACACACAACAATAAGACCTTCTAATGCCGTTGTCAAACCCTTCCAAAATGAGAGGACCAGTGTTTGTTTCAGCTTGGAGAGCATGCGTGGCCCCAAAGGAATGTCCAAAACTGATCTCAAGAGCCTCGCGCTGTATGTATGTATGTATGTATGTATGTACGTATGTATGCACGCACGCATGTATGCATGTATGTATGTACGTATGTGTGCATGTATGTATGTATGTATGTATGTTATAAGTATGAACGTATGTATGTATGCGTGCACAGATGTATGCATGCATGCATGCATGCATGCATACATACAATATTGAAAGCCATGCTTAGGATGGTCTCGTTCGGGCCTAGTTCCATAGTGGTAGTATAGATGAACCGTTTGGGTAACTTCAGCATACGAAACCGTGTGACATTTTGCGGCCTAGATATTAGAAAGATCCGTGGCCCCCTGGTTTCTGTGGATCCGGCGTTTTGGGTATACTGAGCTCTGCAAGTCTGCTACCCTTTACATGCGAACATTGAAAACTTTGAACCCTGGCCTCAACCATAGAAGCTCTCTAACTTTGAAAGTAAGCCGACCTCTAGCTTTACCCGACCGCAAAGGAAAGGGACACGCTGCATCAACATCCTCGACGACGAGCCCCTTGATTCCAAAGCCAAGCCTTCTTGATTGATACCAACAGTTATTTATCAGTAGCCGTCGTTCTTCTGGGGAGTGGGGAGGGCGAATCAGGCCGACTGATTTGTTCGAGAAGTTCGTCGCACATATACGGTGTCGCGACTGTTCTCTCGCGGAACTCTGCGTTGCAAGTTGTACTTGAAGAGTTTGATGAACCAACTATCCTCTGAAAAGACCTTGAAGTGGAAGCTTCGTTATTGGCTTAGGTCCATCCGGCCCACGGCCCAAACCCTTGAAGCTTCAGAACCCTGGACCGTAAACCCAAAACCCAAAATCCATTTCCGGCGTGCAGTATGGCGATTTTTGTGCAAAAAACACTGTTCAGCGGGAGGAGTGTTACCGTGGAAGCATGCCGGGGTGAAGAGGTGCAGGAGTTGAATCAGCGGGCAAAAAGGGCACTCTGTCGTCAGCACAGCCACCAGCAGCAAGTCATATATGATCCCGGTTCGGCCGTC
>BGNK01001344.1:4908-128391 GCA_003297005.1 Symbiodinium sp. clade A Y106 | reverse complement strand
GATACTATTGGGGGGGGGGGGCCGGCGAACCGAGAACCGGGATCATATATAAGCCCTATCCTTATGAAGCCCTAGACCCCAAATTCGAAATCTTTAGCCTTAACTCGCTTTCAACAACTCTAAAGAAAGGCACTTTCAAGAACTATAGAGTCGACTGTGGGGAAGGTTGGCGCAGAGGGCGCATCCATTGCAGCGCGCCCTTCTCACTGCTGCGCCTTCGTCCATTTCTTATATGGGGCTTTATTCTGTTCTACTTGATATTGAAACCTGGGATCATAATTTGTGTGTCATAGTGTTCAAAGGGCAGTATACAGCATTTTCAACTATAGATGTATATGGGGCTTGTACGGTCTTTGTAGGGCTTCAGAGGATTCATAGAGTCCGAACACTCGTTTAGCATTAAAGCCGCAAAATCTTAAAAACCTGAAAAACAAACCCTGCAACCAAGTGCTGAACTGTTAGGCAGGCACCGTCGTGCGCGTCATCACATCCTACCACAAGGCTCGGCGTTCAGGCTTTAGGGCTTTAGGGCCTTTAGGGTTTAGAATGTGGCACTCTGATTTAGGGTTCGGGATGGCTTTCGACACAACGCCAGCTCAGATATGGTTGAGATGGGGTCGCGGGTTCTGGGCTTGGGGTGCAGGTTTCATGCTTTGTGCCGAAACCCACAAGCCTAGACCCTCGAACTTTTAAGCCTTAAACCATTCCAAACCACTCGACTCGCAAGCCTAACTCCCGGTGTGATGCCACCAGGTAAAACCTGAGCAGACAAATATTAATGTAAAAGCAACCGAATGCCCATCTTGCAGTAGGATACCTTTCATCCTTCGAAGGGTCCCGGCAAATGCCTGAAACCCCAAGCCCTGAAGGCTTGAACCGTGATCCCAGCCTTAACAATGATTCCAAGCCCATGAAAAGCTGCCTGCAGGTCTCCGTGCAGGTGGGTATACTCCGGAGCCGACGCGTGCCAGGCAGCATTCGATGGAAATGAACTTTCGCGCTGTGTTTTTCATCAGGATTTCATGAGGGTGTTGTATGCCTGGTTCTCGTAGCTTTATGTTTGGATGGGATTCATCAAAAATTGTTTATGCGATGTCACGACCCCTAAGCCCTAAACTCAGCCTACCACCTCGTCGCATGATTCTGAAAGTGTCAACTGTCATTTCTGTTGCAACGGAGAAGTTGAGGCTTGGGATATCGGTTGTATTGACACGCTGTTGCTGAACAAACCTGTGCAGAAAGTTGTAGAAAATGAAGTGAACCCTGGAATTAGGGACCCAAGAAGGACACAAGCATAAGCATTTTATAGGAATATCCGGACCCTATAGAAGTTTGTTAATCTCTTAGCTCTTGCTTTACCTTTTTACCGTAAACCCCATAAAGTTGGAAACCGGATTAAGGCCAAATAGTGCTGGGATTCCCTATACATGACTCTTCAGGATTGAGGCTATTGGGTTTCCAACTTTGGGCTTCTACTGTAAGCCCTAAGCCCTGAACCCGAAGCCTAGCGAAGATGCTCGGCACAAGGCCAAGGCCCTCAGTAGACTTCAGGGCTGCAAATGGGCGTGAAATCCCAAAGCTTGAACCCACAACAGAAAGCATCCTAAACCCTACCAGAGCCCATTCGTTGCGGGCCCTTCAAATTCGATGCTAGGGCTGGTATGGCTTATGTATAGGTTCACACGGGTAATCCGAATATTAGGATCACTAAGCCCTACCAAAACCCTAAACCCTCCAAGCTTAAATCCCCGAGCCCGCAAACCTCTCAGCCCTCAAAACCCTTAGTCCCTAGCCCTTCACGGCCAAGTCCGAACCCCTTTGCCACACAAATCACATGCTTACTGCTTCACCAGACAGCCCAAAACACCCCAACAGCAGTCAGCTTCAAGACTTGAAGAAGCAAAAACTGTGTTTCAGTACTGAAGCACCGGCAGGATTTTCTAGAGGCACATAGAAGGCTTCGTCAGCGCTGTACACGTTTGAAGCGAGCTTCAGCAAGCATTTTCGGAAGGGGCATTGCCAAAATCAGGAATATCTTACCGAGGGTCCTGATGACAGGGATCTCTCCACTTCCGCAGCCTGAACCTTGATTCTAGACCACGGAGTGCCCTTCACAGACAGGCAAAAGCAACGAGTACGAGCGGGTGGTTCTGATGTTCTGCGACGGCCGGGGGGTCACACGCGACTAAACCCGTCACCATAGTTTGAAGACTCGTGATTCACTCCAAAAATGAAGTCCTGCCAGAAGCCTCATGACATGCTTGACGGAGTCTTTTTAAAGCCCTAGCAGTCACTTTTGGAGCCTAATGCCTTATGTCCTGGTCCTAAACCTCAACGAATCTGAAATCTAGACTTCTCTGTGACTCTAATAAGGTTCCATGTACCCAACAGGTATATACTTTTGCCTCTATACAGGTACTTTCAGGCCACAGTACATTTTGGGCACATGGACCCTTATAGGAACCCTTGAAGGAATCCTCAAAGGAACCCTTTACAGGAGCACATGGAGCCTGGGTCATGCTATTGAAAGGGTCAACTTCGGTCGGGGGGGGGGGCTCTAGGTTTTTGTCAGGGTTTCCAGACGGTTCGTTGCTTAGTTTTGTTGGGTTTGACTCGGGGTTTACATGCTTTTGCAAGAATGCAACATACGATATGCTGCGCGAGGGCTTTGCAGCAGACACTACCAGCAGTTTAACTTCTTGCCGGAGTTTAAAAACCCGGGAAGAGTTCGACTGCGGGTAGAAAGCAGCTTAACAAAGCAAAAAGGGTCCGGTGGGTTGCAGCAACTAATCCCATTCTAAGAACCCTACAGTTACAGCTTGAACCCCACTTTCTTAGGGTTCCTTATTAATTATCATTTCCTTTTCTGAGTCCTCAAAACAAGGTAGGTCATTTGGGGCTACCCCTAAACCCTGATCCCTAAACTAAACCTTGAAAACTAAGCCCTACCCCCGAAGCGCTGAACCCAGCCGCTCCGAAACCCTAAACCTTAGACCCTAAACCTTACACCGTAAACCCTAAATCCTTCACTTCAGCCACTCCGACACCCTGCAGCCCCGTAGGGATCGCCTTTTGCCGGGCCCGGACGCTGGTGAAGTTGGAGTCTGAAGAGCTGAAGGAGGGTTCCTTTACTAGGACCCAGAGTAAGCCCTGATTCCTTTTATAAGCCCCTTTAAACCAAAAGGGCACCCTTTTTTGTTCCTAGGTTACTCTTGGGTCTAGTTTACAGGGCTATGCTTGAGGGTTCCTTGAAGGCTAGTGTTGAGGGTTCCTTTAAGGGTTCTTTCAGACCAGTATATACTTTGGGCCCAATGTAGCTCGTTAAGACCAAAGTATCTGCTATTTGGGTGCATGGACCCTTAACCCTAAACCCTAAACCCTTATGATACCCTTATAGAAGCCTTAAAGGAGCCCTTAAAGGAACCCTTAAAGTAACCCTTAAAGGAACTATTAGGGGTCTTATAGGGCTCGGGGCTTATCTTTGAGGCTTAGGCTGGGGGCATGTCAGGGCGTAGGGTTTTAGGAGTTCCTTGAAGGCTGGGGTTTAGGGTTGGAGGTTGGAGGTTGACGGCAACAACAGCAGCAGCAGCAGCAGCAATAGCAACAACAACAGCGACAACGCAGCAATACCATCCGCCACCACCACAAGCCGCCACCACCACGATCCCCACCGCAACTATCCTTTGTTTCATGGCCTACATACCCACTAGTGGGAACCGTAAGGGCTCTGGAAAAGGGTACTTCAGGGTCCTGACACCCATGACATGCCGATTCTGCAGGAGCTGGTGGACAGTGGGAGTTGCACCTTGCTGCAAGTCAGTTAGATTCGGTGTAGGGTTTTGTCAGTCCTGCACCTTCTAACCGAACAGGGTTCGATAAGGGCTTATATGACGGTTTAACTCAAGCCTTGCAAGGGTACCGGAGTAATTAGTGGATATCGGGGCCTTGATACGTGGAACTGGGTCATCGCGCCGCTCATGCCTTGGAATCCTGCGAGGGCCTGAAGATGAGGACTGTCTTCCTTAGGTCTCTTCATTTTTTATTTATGTGTTTATATACCCCCAAAAATCCAGTCTAGGTCTTACACCTCCCATACCCGACAGTCAACCCTCATGTAAGCCCTTATAGTTCCCTACAAGCAACCCTATCAAGGACCCGATCTTGAACTCTTCGTTGGATATTGAACTTCAAAGCGATTGCCAGCCTCTGCAACCCAGAACCCACCAAACCCTCAACCGCAACTCCCAAACCCTAGATCTTGCGAGACGAGGGTTATGGAGCACTTGTCAAGTCGTTCTAGGCCCCTTCAAAAGATCCCAGAACCTTACGGCGACAGAGCCCTGACCAAGTCCTTATGGACCCAAAAGGCCTTAACCCCGTGATGCCCAGGTGATGTTGGAGAGCTCTTCCGCGCCAAGGATTTGCTTCCGGAGTTTTCTCTGTTGCAGGTCGGCTCTTTAAGGGTCCTCAGAGGACTTTTACCACGGGCGTTAACCCGTAATAAGGAGAGTGATATGGGAGTTCCGAAAATAGGGGACCCTAATATAGTGCCCTAAATAGTAAGATCCTTAATATAAGGACCCCAATTAAGGCACCCCTAATTTTCGGAAACTCCCATATGTTGTACGACTGTACTACGGAAATCTCGAGGCCCCTGGATGTTCCCAGACCTTCCAGTATCCCTTCCCCAAGGGTCCAAAGGACCCAATAATTAGGTACTCGGTTTTAGGATAGTAGTTATGTAGGTTAGGATTTTGGAGAGTATATGATTACTGGGTACTTGGACCCTTGGGGTTGATTGAGGAATATACTTTAAATCGTATTAGGGGTCCTACTATAATTTAAGGTATATTCCTGAATTCCCATAGTACCCTTATAGAAACCCTTGTACACTAAGACCCCTTTAAGGAACCCTAAAAGGCATATTCCTTGATTATGGAATATTGGAATGTCTGGGTTGTGAATGAGTAGATACAGCAGGAAGAAGAGGTCGACTACTCTGCACATAAGCTAGTCCTTAGTTTAGGGTTTAGGTTTAGGGTTTATTACCCATAGTGTATTTGTTCTGTTTGAATAGGGAGGCCAATTCTGGGCCTTTCAAGAAGGGGGTTTGTTTATCAGGTGTGTACAATAGAAATATTTGCAGGTGTGCGCTGCGTACGGAAAACACGCAGTTCGTCAAAGCCCCCTAAAATGCCATGGGGCCCCTTCCCCTGAACCCCTGCGTCAAAGCTACCGTATTGCCTGCCACATTCGGGTATGAACCCCTGAAACCCTAGACCCGCAAATCATCGAATGTTCATCTTTGCTTTAGATTTTAGGATTTTTTGGTTTGGTGCTTTCGACCTCAGGGCTTTAGGGCTGTAGGATGCAATATAGGGACCTTAATCATTAGAACAAGACACCCCGACATTCTATACCAACTACTGATGCTCCTAGACTAATCCCCTAAATTTTGTTAGACCCTTTTTACAGGAGCCCAGCGGGTTATAGGCCCCACTCTAACGGAGGTGCAGCTTTGCCCTTTGGACGTGCCGGGATTCGGCCGGAAGTACATGCTCACCGCGCCAGGCAATTGTCCTTTTCAGTCCTCCATAAGGGCTCCTTTAAGGTCCCGCTAAGGGCTGTGTGAGTTTATGAGGGTTTAGGGCTAGGGTGGTGTCTGTGGCACTTTGGGATTAGCGTTTCGGAGGCTTGAAGCTTTCTGGGTTTGAGAGGCTTTGGGTTGAGGAAGGGATATTTCGGTCCACTGTGAATTTTTGGGAGGGCTTTAAAAAAATGCGTGCCCTGCGCCGCATTCACGCATCTGACAAAACCCTGCGGTTCTGCGATCCATTCTATCTTGCATCACCCAAGCGTCCAAGATATTTTGGCGCAGGATTCTATAGACAGGTACGTGGAGCCTTGGGGTACGTTTGCATGCAGTCGTCTGAAAGAAACATCGATGCCTAAACCCTATAAACCCTAAACCCTAAACCCTATAAACCCTAAACCCTAAACCCTATAAACCCTAAACCCTAAACCCTAAACCCTATAAACCCTAAACCCTAAACCCTATAAACCCTAAAAATCTCTACTCCTAGCCTTGATCCCCACCATGTCGAGTTCACCTTTGCTGCTGACTAGGCCTTTACATGCGAAGTTCCATTCCCTACAGCTTAAAGGGAAACCCTAAAGGCCCTAAACCCTAAACCCTAAAGGCCCTAAACCCTAAACCCTAAACCCCTAAACCCCAAAACCCCTAAACCCCTAAACTGAACCCTTACCGGAGTCATCAGGGAAGGCCCTGGCATAGACAAGGCATATATGGGTAGTTCTCCAAAGTAGGGCCCCTCCCGGGGTCTAAATCCTAAGCCCCACCCTAAGGGTCCTAACAAATTGGGGAACCCTGAGACCCCAAAAGAGACCCAAGGACTCTCCCTAGGACATTCCGGACCCTCCTCAAGAGATACCTGGACCCTTAGGGTAAACCCGAAACCCTAAACCCTTTGTAGAACCCTTATAGTAACCCTTTAAAGGAACCCTTTAAAGGTACCCCTAAGAGATAAAGCCCTAAACTCGAAACCCTAAGGTTGCGTGTTAACAGCGTAGCCTGTCAGCATTCTGGGCGTACGTCCACCCAGAGAGGTCGGTCTGTTGCTTCCCTCTTAAAGTTTGAAGTTTAGGGTTTACAGTTTAGGGCTCAGGGTTTAAAGTTTGGGTTTAGGCTCTGAGGTTTGCGGTTTAGGCTTTCTGTTTCTTTCGTATTGCAGGCATTTCCTGCCACATCGCAGAGGCGGGGTTTGGAGAAGTGTCCGCAAAGCAATATTTAGGGGACCCTTGACCCACGGCTCTACTTGCCGATATAGTATATACTGAGGCCCTAAAGGGCTTGCTATGTAGTCATTTCTTACGTATGGAGAAAATAATTTTAAACAGATGTGTATATATATATATATATATGTGCAGAGGGAGAGCCTTAGGGTAAACTAAAATCCTGATGTCTCATCTCAACCTATGCCTGAGTTTGTTATCATAGGACCCTACATTCTACGGTACAGGCAATAGGCAAACCTTCAACTTTAGGCCTGCGCTCCAAACCTTAAACTCTAGGGTTCGAATTCGAGCTTTGGGTTAAGTGCTCACGGGGCTGCGGGGTCTGAAGATGTAGTAGTAGAGGGGTAAACGAAACAGAATACGAGGTTTGGCTTTTGGGCTTCCTTAAGAGTTCCTTTAAGGGTTGCTTTAAAGTCAGAGGGTTCCTCTAAGCGTAGTGTTTGGGGGGCCTTCTATTCTAGAAAGGTCACAGCCGAAGTAACATGAAGGCGCAAATAAAGTACCTGACCGACACTTGGACCCCTGTAGAAGCCCTTACAGGAACCAAACCTTACAACAACCCTAAAACCCTAAACCCTAAACCGGTAATCCTTGCAGTGACCCCTTTAAGGAGCTTGTTGTTCATCTCCTTCAGTGGCCCTTCAGGAGTTCCACACCCCAAGCCCCACACCGTTAACCCTAGTCCCTCTTAAGGGAGCCTTTATAGAACCCTATAAACGCTATGATAGCTCTATTGAACCTTTACACCTTCAAGCAACCCTTGTCGAACTATGCAGAACCTTTCTGGGTTCTTGTTAAGGAAGTTAGACTAATCTACCATAATGAGGAAATCATATTATGTACTATAGATACTATAGATCCCTATTCTGGTTTCTTAAATTGAACCCCTTAACAAGAACCCCCCCCCCAAAAAAAAAAAAAGAAAGCCTTAAACCCATAAACCATAAGCCCTCAAAGTCCTGAGCTACAAGTCAAAGGAGCCCTCCTTGCTATAGATCCTTTAAAAACCTTAGATCCCTATTATGGTACCTTAAGTTAGACCCCTTAACAAGAACCCAGCCATTTGTTCATCTCCTTCAGGAGTTCTTAAACCCTAAACCCTGAAACCTAAAGCCCCTTTTCTTCATCTCCTTCACGAGTTAGAACCCTAAACCCTAAAGACCCTAAACCTTAAAACCTAAACCCTAAACCTTAAACTCCAAGCCCCAAAAACCCTAAACCTTTTATATAAGCCCTAAACCCTAAACCCCTAAATCCCTAGAACCCTAAACCCTAACACCTAAATCCTAAGCCCCAAGCTTTTTTCATCCCCTTCAGGAGTTCGCCTTGGTGGCTCTCACTTTATCCAGGAACATGAGGCCTTCGCAGTTGGCCGGGCAGCTTCCCGGGCAGCTCGTCCCGACCGTTTAGGCCTCCTTGAAGGGATCCTTTAAGGGCTCCTGCAAGGGATCCTTCAAAGAATCCCATAGGGCTCTTTGAGGGATCCTTTAAAGCATCCCCTGAGTAGGCCCTAGGAGCTACTGTAAGGGATCTTTTGAGGGATCCTTTAAGGGATCCTTTATCGGTTTAGGGTTTAAGGTGTTCTTGAGGGCTTCGAAGGTTCATGGTTTCGGGTTCTTGTAAGGGATTTTAAGGTTTAGGGTCTAGTTAGGTTTCCGTTAAGACTTTAAGAGTTTCCAAGGTTGAGGGCTTAGGGTTTGTTCAAGATATTGAACTTGGGTTTCAGGTTCCTTCAAAGGATGGCCTTTCTTTCAGGGTGCAGGGTTTCGGGGTCAAGGAGGAGTTTGGAATCTCGGATCTAATCATTAGGGCTTTGAGGTTGTGGTGATGTTGCAAGGGCTCTCTTTCGGACTCGCTTATATGGCAATGATCTTCTCATTTGGGGGCTAAATACTTGCCGTGAGCCCTACTAGAAGATGGGACGTTCTCGGATACTCATCCTTGTGGTCTCTGGCAAACACGAACGGCTGCGAAGTCCAGAGGAATTTATTGCACTTGCGTTGTTGGCCGCCCTTGATTCCGTTGCAATGCAAGCGAAACCCTAAAGCCTAAATAGCACACAGGAGCCAAGACCATGCTTCCTGACTCCGACCTACCCATAGGCCATAGGGTCATACTCTACTCCTTGCTCC
The DNA here is from genome assembly GCA_003297005.1 of Symbiodinium sp. clade A Y106. Classification (NCBI taxonomy): domain Eukaryota; class Dinophyceae; order Suessiales; family Symbiodiniaceae; genus Symbiodinium; species Symbiodinium sp. clade A. Next base: position 119,443 of record BGNK01001344.1, on the reverse strand, counting down.
AGGGTACTTACTTTTCTGTATAACAGACCAGCCATACAGCTAGGTACCCTTAAACGAGTCAGGGTATGACCCTATAGGTAGACCTGTACCTACAGCCTATTAGCTTGCAGGTCCCTACATATTCTTTGCTATGGGTTGTATATGGCCCCCACCAAAAAATGGGCTCCAGTCGGTTTTGGGCTAGGGGCTTTTCGACCATTGACCACCCCGACACAGGATAGCATAGATTCCAGAATAACTATCACGATTATTCCTTAGGGCTCCTTGTTTTATAGACCACAAAACCCTATATCCTGTTTGTTTTTCAATCCCCCTGTGTAGAACCCCTGTCATAGAACCCTTTCAAGAGTCCGAATGTCCTCAGGATTCCACACATCTGGACAGACTTCGCGGTGAGGCTGTGAGCACTTGGGCACGGCTGCCAGTCTATGGAGTGGAATGCTTAAACCCCTAAACTCTGAACCCTTAAGGTTTAGGATTCAGTTTCAAGGGTGGGTTGTAGCCGTAAGACTGTATTCCTCACTAAGACATAGACATCCTAACACTCCAAACAGCCCAAAGCAGGCACCATTCATGTAGTATGTAGGTAGTGTTTGTATACCGGGGTAGGATCAAAGTATCCTCGATGCCACCGGGCCTGTACATACGCCTCCCACAAGTTTTTCTTGGTCTGGGGCGCCTGATGCATCTGGACAAGCTATCCTTTCGACGCCCGAAAGCCAGAACTCTGCACCCTACATCATTTAGGGTTTAGGGCCAAGCTTTGGGTTTATATGCTTAAAAACTCAACTCGACTCAACCTAAACTTGTAAGCCCACAAATACATACATGTACATCCCGCACCCGATCCCGAACAGTTCGATCCGTATGGTTCTGCTGTATCTTAACGGAACGAAACAGCACTGCGATCGACGCCAAGTCCATGAGAAAGCCATCTTGTGATGCCGCGGAGTGGTGGCAAACTGGAGGCAAAGTTGTTTGAAGTAAGGCGCAGGGGTTCGCCGCCTAGAGATGTGGGAGAAGTTGGGTGCACGGTCTGGCCACGCACAAAAGGGGCTAGCTGGGGATTGAGACCCCTCATTAGCCTTACACCACAGCCGCCTGGAACAAATGTCACTATCGGGCTGTTGTCATGATCGGGTTGAAATTATTGGGCTACAACAAGTAGGAGTACTCTTCCCAATCATGGTACAATGCATCCCAAAAAGCCAGCTTTAATCGGTAAGGCCCCTATACTACTTTAAGCCACAGGCTCCTTTAACAGCCCTCAAAAGTCTAGGACCACGAGACCTTTCGGACTCAGAAGCTTGTAATCCTAGCAGTTCCGAAAGTTTGTTCCGTCCGAGAGACAATCCCAAGGGTTCAGTCGGCCTTTTCCGAGAACTCGGTTCTGGATTCTTGATAAGGATCGTACGGAGTCAAGCAAGCATAAAGTGAAGCGTACAGTTACAGTTACAGAAGTCTATTGGAACAGCGACACTCCCAGTCGAGACTGGACCTCGACGCTGATTTCTCTGAAACCCTATGAAACGCTAAATCCCACATAGCTGCCTATCTTTAAAGGTCAGCTCTCATCCGGATAGACTCCCCCCCAAAACTCAGCTACAATTACGTTCAGCTTAAGCGCAAGTACACACTGGCATGAACCCCAAAACCCTAAACCCTGGCATGAGCGACGAGTCGAGTCACCATCAAGCGCCCGAAGCCCTACACCCTAAGCCCCTTAACCCTTTGTCATAGTTGGGTAACATTTTACATTTTTATGGGTACTTAAAGCCAACAAGGAATAAAAATTGAAATGTTTAATCCTATCCCAACCATGAACTAGAACCCCCAAGCCGCAACCCCAGCCCTTACCTAGACTCTAGACCCAGAGGCTCTGGACCCTCTGCTCGAAACCCATGATCCATCTTAGCATATTGGCTGTAAACTCAACTTTTCAACTTTTTGGGTTCTTATAAGGTAAAGTTTTAACTTTTTGGGTTCTTATAAGGTAGTCGATTTTGAAAGTTTCAACTTTTATTCCCTTGGGTTTTGGGCCAGCGAGTTAAACCCTTTCAGTAAGGTGCCGAGGGGGGCCGACCTATCTGCCTGGGAGACGTTGAGATTCCCATCTACCTGCCCGGAAGCCCAGAGCATATGGGGTTTTGATGCAGACGTCTGTTAGGCATGTTTTGTTGAGCATACTCATGAGTGATAGCTAGAAGGGCTTTGAAGGTCTTCCCGCACATGTATGAGGCTGCTTCTTCTGGAGGTCCTGGTGATAAGGACATCTGCATTTAGGGCTCCAAGTACCTGGACCCTTACATCTTTGGGCAGGCATTTACTGGTAGGTTTCGGATTTTTAAGTTTCGATAGCCTGCCGCAGCCCGACGTAGAAACACAAATTCCCAACTCCTACTGCCATAGCCCTGGCCCTACCCAAACAAGCTCCAGGGTGCAGGACCCCAAAACCCATCGTACCTCATCGGACCGAGGGTGTAGGGTTTAGGGCCCCCACCTAGATTGCTTGAATTCCCGCCATTGAGATTCTATGGCGCTTTACCAGAGTATTGTGGGATACATGAGGGCCAGTAAAGCCCGAAGCATCTACCCCTGCTTTCACCCTGATGCCCCGACCCCTTTAACCCCAAAACCCTAAACTCCTTAAGAAGTGCCCAGAGCTTTTGTATGTCGGAGTTGGCCCAGAGCAGTTGAGCTGCTCAGAGACACTGCCGTGATACCATATGGGTAGTTTTCGCTGAAAGCACGGCGCCCTTATAGAAAGGACATCAGGGAGCCTGATCTAGAGAACTAACCATACCCCGAAGAGTCCCATAAAGCATCTTCCGCAGCCCTGCAGGTGCTGTCTAAGAACCCCCTCAGACCAAAGACATTTAGCGGGAAAAGGACACTGCGGGATACGGCCGTGTTACGGCATGGCTTCGTTTAAAGCTTCAGCATGTAGGCTGCGGAATAAGTAATCATGTTCAACATTATTTAGATACAAGGCGGAGCACTGGATGAGCGAAGCACGAATTCAGCCTTGCATGCTGCATGCGCAATTTGTGCTGCAGGGGAGGCTCGTTTTCCATTACAGCAATGTTGTCCAGCCTTACAGCCCTAATTAGTATCTTCACTCCCGTAAGGCCATGGCCATAGCCACCAGAAGAAGCATGGACGCTGGAACCCTAGACCATGTAAGCCCTGTGGATTCTCCAGGCAGCGTTTATCTGGATTCAAGGATGTCAAGTTTGCGTGTGTTTGGTATTGTGCATTAATTATGGCTGTCTGCAGAATTGGTTAATTGTAGTAATGGCACCTTATTAACCCTAAACCTAAACCCCCCTAGCATTATAGCAAGATTGTAATGAGTACTGAAGGCCCCTGTATTGGAGTCCTAACCAAATGCCTTGGTTCATGACGATTTCATGGGCCAGTTTCTTCTAATGTAGGAACCTGATTACGCAACCCTGGGCCTATATCCCCAAAACGGCAGGATTCATATAAGGAACCCTAACAAAGGCCCAAGGTTTCTTAATCAGGTTCCTACATCACCGTTTAGTATTCGTTACCGGGATGCTATTGAAGGCTTCATCTAATTTCACCTGGGTCTTGCAGACAACTCTACACCCCCCCCCCCCCCCCCTCCCGATAAAACCCTTCACGACACCCCTTGCACATAACCCACGGGTCCTAGAACCCAAATCATGTGCGCCCCCTTCATAGGACAAACCTGCACTTACATCTACCGGATACCCAAGTACCTTCTTTAGTATTTTGGACCCTTGGGGTAAGATCCAAAAGAGCCCCAAACCCGAAGTGCATGGCTTGTACAGCTGGATTGCCTCATTTCCGAGCGCCTGGAATCGGTCCTTTCGGGACGCGACCATTTTTTCTTTTCCAAAAGGTCCTATGTATGGGTTTAGGACGTAGGATTTAGTGTAGTTTAGCGATCGAGGGTTGGGTTGCAGAAAAAGTAGCCAAGTGCGAATATAGGAGGAATGTTCACACCAAGCGCAATATAACAGGAACTACTACAACAGCAATTATTTGTTCTAAGTTCGAACCCTCGGCTCCCTAAAATTTCTCCTTACCTAGAGGCTCCATAGTGGTCCCTTTTTGTGGCTCATAGTTTGAGTTTTGAATCCTATAAGGCAATCCCCAAAAGGAACTACTATGGAGCCTAGGGGTATGTACTGCGATGTGGGAGTTTCCGAAAATGGGGGACCCTAATATGGTACCCTCAATAGTAGGATCCTTTGTCTAAGGACCCCAAAATGAGGTGCCCCTAATTTTTGGAAACTCTTATGTAAGTAACATAGGATTCTTTTTGGCTCGTTAGGCTGGCACCGTGCTACGAAGGGAGAATGTGGAGCCGATGTCGGGTTCAGGGCTTAGAGTGTACACTTAGGGTTCAGGGATTAGGATTTAGGGATTCCGGGTTTAGGGTTTAAAGAGTGGGGTTTAGTTATTAGGATTTAGGGATTAGGGTTCAGGCTTTACGGTTCAGTCGATCAGGGCTCCAAACCTTTAGAAGGATGGCCAGCCTAGCCCATACATCCTGTGCCAGTTGGGGGCATGTGGGTACCTCAGAGAGGAGATGCCACAGAACCACCATTTTACACGCAGAAGGCAGGCTTCCAGAGAAGGCAGGCTACTGACCCCCAATCCTCTGATTGCATGTTACTGGTGGAGGGTTTACGGTTACACATACGGCTCTGCCCGCATTCTCCTGCGTTGTTTTGTTTGATATCATTGTAGTTGTTTCAGCCTTTGAAACAAATCCCTGAACTCACGCCCTCAAGCCTATCATGCTGTGACAGCATATAATGCTTTAAGAGTAATTTACAAATACGGCAATCAGACTGTGTATATATATATATATAACAGTACTATCATAGTATTATTATAGCCCGAAGCCCTGAATACCCTTAGCTCTCCGAGCCTGGCATCAGTTCATATCTTCAGCTCCGAACTCCCACTTGCGGCTCAGCACGGCTAAGTATTTGGGTATGGGATCTAGAGTTTTGGGTGTGGGTTTAGGGTTCAGGTCTAGGGATTAACATGAAGCTTCTGGAGCAGCCCGGGCATGCCATCAGCTGCCCGGCGGCAACTGTTCAGCCATTCGGTTTGATCAGCGAAGACTAATTAAATACTTGTTAGACTTGTGCACCACAGCTGCGGACATCAACTCTCGTCTTGCCGATTGCACTAAATTGGTATCAGTATCCCCATACAGTTCCTCTGCCAAAGAATCTCTTGCACGATGTTTGGCGGCTGCATGTTTCCCTGATGAGTCGGAGTTTCGCAGAAAGAGTTTCTGAGTCTTAAGGGTTCTATAGTTTTGAGGGGGCCGGGTATGTATGTATGATATATGTATGTATGTATGTATGTATGTATATGTGTATGTATGTATGTATGTATGATTGTATATATGTATGTACGTACGTACAAGTATGTGCACATACATAAGATCATATATGTATATATTTATATGTATGATACACACACACACACTCACCTATCTATTACATGCAAATGTACAAAGATGTAAACCACTATGTGACTATGTACATATGGGGCTGTTGTGCTAGGGCATGGCACATGCCGGGATCTGAAACCAAAAGCCTCGCAAAGAAACCTAAGCCCGTCCCCAATTCAACGAAGAGAAGATCACCCCATGCACTCCCCAAATCAAGAGGGTTTCAGGGTTTACGGTTTCCAGAGTCAGAGACCAGGCAATTAAGGAATATCCCAAGCCCCAAGCTTAACCTTCAAGCCTGTTAACCGCAGTAACCTAAACCGTAGACCCCTAAATGCGCCAATGCAGCAACCTAGTAGTAGAGTAGGTAACCTTTAACCTTTTGGGGTAGTATATTCCCTAGATAATCCTTATATTATGAAAAAGGTTAACCTTTGGTTCCCCATGATACCCGACAAGTAGGGCAATACCGTGTTACTTAGGCCCAGGCCTTAACTGGGTTCCTAGATAGGCACGGTACATGGAGCCTCATAGGGATTGTAAACCCGAAACTCGAAGCAGCGCAACCCTAAGCCCCAAGCCGTAAGCCCTAAACCCCTAAATCCTAATCCCCAAACCCGAACCCCTAAATCCTAAACCCGAAACCTAAATCCCTAAACCCCTAAACTCCTGAGTCCTAAACCCGAAACTCAAAACCAAGCATGGCTCGAACATTTATCCTCGGTCAACGTCCGAGATCCTCGGCCGGAGTGTTTTCTCCTCGCATTTCGAGCGGCGTGTTCGCGCCGCCGGCACCTCGGCGCTTCCAGAGATCCTTCGGGTTCTGGATTTAGGATATCATGCAGTTTTAGGGGGATGTACGGTAAAGGCTTCAAGAGCACGGCATAGCACAAAGTAGGGTCTCTGCACTTAGAGTTTATTATGCTTGTGGAAGTATTCCCCATATGGTGCTTAGCAACCTTTGGGCCATAGCTTAGCAGCTGGAACTTCTCCGGCTCCTTGTAGTGGCCAAGTGACACTGAAGAATGCGACGTCATTTGCATGCATGTATATTCATGTATATTATGTACGGGAGAATGTTTATGTGTCAGGTGCTTGGACCCTTCGGGTAAGCCTGCTCAACCCTAAACCCTATAAGAATGCTGCACGCAAACCCCAACCCCCAAACCCTACGTACTTCATTTGCGGGTTTCCGTTGCAAGCCCTTAACATCTTCAGGCTCCGAATCACCCCAGCGCAGCGGCAGGGTGAGCAACCTGATGCTGTGTGGTCGTTCGGGTCTCAAAACCCCAAGTGAAAGCAAGATTTTACTAATTATATATAGCCCACTTGAACAGCGAGAACCTTGTACAGTCCTCATGAAACGCTTTCAGAACCCTAAACACGAAACCCTTGCCTATGAAACTCTTCCAGAACCCTGGTTGTTTAGATCCTCCGCGCTTCTCTGATCCTTTGACTGCGTGCCTGCGATGAGCCTGGGCTTTGGAGTACCATACTTTTATACTTTTTTCTGAAAGGAACCATTATGAAATGAAAGTTTATACTTTTTCTGCTTTTTCTGAAAGGAACCATTATGAAATGAAAGTTTATACTTTTTTCTCCCTGGTTACTTAAAAGCCCAGGAGCACTGCTGACACCAGCGCCGCTGAGATCACATCGGATCTTCGAGGCGCCTTTGTGTCGAGTTTCATAGTATCCCACAGGGTTTGGGGTTTAGGGTTTAGGGGTTTAGGGTTTAGGGTTTCGGGAGGATTTAAACGTAGATCCCCTAATTTGGGACCCTATGCTGCTAAGGGTACTTTACAGGAACCTCCCCTTCAAAAAAAGCAAGGATTCAATTCGACTGTTGGATCTCTCCCGGGGGTTTGGGATAGGAGTTTGAATAATTACATTGCGATATCATGCCCTTATAGTCCCTGCATAATGCATAATTTCATTACGATACACCGCATCACTCTCTTCCAACGTATTAGGGTCCCACTGTTTTACCCTAACTCCCAACTCCGACAAAACCCGCAGTTTAGAACCCTCATTACAGAAGCCTGGAAAGGAGCCCTTAAAGGAAAGCATTTCGTACGTCAGACATTGGGCTTATTATGTTTCCCTTACGAGCCCAACAGAAAATCAGGCCCCCATATTCTTGAGCCCTCAACGCTAGAACCTATAAACCCTAAACCCTAGCCTCTGTTAAATAAAAGAATTCAGGTAGTAGTATCGTAATGGTATGATATTAATGTATTGGCAGTATGAAAGTTTTATAATAGTATTCTAACAATTTCCCTAAGGGTCCAAGTACCGAATAATCATATACTCTCCTAAATATTGAGCTACATAACTACTATCCTAAGCCCGAGTACCTAATTATTGTGTCCTTCGGACCCTTGGGGTTTTCTAGACGGGCCAGATGTTTTGGCCGTCAGAACTTCCGTCCACGACCACGAATTGAAAAGTCATCAAATAATTCTTCAGCGTTTTTTTTAGGGTTGAGGGTTTTTAGGGCTGAGGGTTTAGGGGTGTAGGGGTTGGGGCTTTAGCGGTTTAGGGGTTAGGGCTTATTAGGGTTTAGGGGTTTCTAGGGCTGAGGGTTTAGGGGTGTAGGGGTTGGGGCTTTAGCGGTTTAGGGGTTAGGGCTTATTAGGGTTTAGGGGTTTTTAGGGCTGAGGGTTTAGGGGTGTAGGGGTTGGGGCTTTAGCGGTTTAGGGGTTAGTTTTTAGGGCTGAGGGTTTAGGGGTGTAGGGGTTGGGGCTTTAGCGGTTCAGGGGTTAGGGCTTATTAGGGTTTAGGGTTTTTAGGGCTGAGGGTTTAGGTTGGGGCTTTAGCGGTTTAGGGGTTAGGGCTTATTAGGGTTTAGGGTTTTTAGGGCTGAGGGTTTAGGGGTGTAGGGGTTGGGGCTTAGAGTGTTTAGGGTTTTTGGGGCTGAGGGTTTATGGACTGTTTGGGGTCTAGGGCTTGGGTTCATTGGCAATCGTATCCACGAAGAAATTTCAGAAAAGCATGCGGCCGTTATTGTCCTCACACGGTCAGACTCTGCAAAATGTTGAGACATCGCCGTCAGCTGCGGTAGACTAGTCATGAGTCTCCCAATACGTCCAAAATGACGAAGGCTGCCTAAGCGCCCAGCCCCTCCCCAAACCACTGCTCTTCTCTGCGCGGAGATCCTGCTGAGAGAAGCTCTTCGCCAGCAATGGCGAAGTCGATTGTCATTCGTCAGCACGAAGACTCTTATATCAAGCCATATACGTATAAACTCAGTCAAATAGGTAAACATAGATAGATGGACTGGTAAATAGATAGATAGAAAGACCAGAAATCAGCAACACATAAATCAAATACATATATATATATATGTTTATACATATGTACATATATACGTATATACATATATACATCTAACAATATACATATATATATATATATACAAACATAGAACTATATATATATATATATACTTATATATACAGGCCCTTCAGGCCGGCGAAAATGCTTCTCGGCGGCTGGCCAAGCTGGAGGACGGCCGGAAGGGTGGTGCTTGTAGGGTTCACGGTTAAGACTAGGGTTTAGGGTTTAGGGTTTAAGCTTGTAAGGTGTAGTTTAGGGCGTAGGACAGGTTCTGCAAGGGTAAGGGTTTAGGTTGTTCTTGGGCTTAGGGTGTGGTGTATAGGCATTAGGTCTTGTAAGGGTTTCAGGGTGTTTAGGGTTTAGAGCGTGTAGGGACGTGTGGGGTATAGTTTTTTTTTCAGGGCGTTTAGAGTTTTGAGGCCTTAGGGTGTATAGAGTTTTTAGGCCTCAGGGTGTATCTTGTAGGTTCTGTAAGGGTCTTAGGGTGTTTAGGGTTTCGCACCGGGGGCTTTTATATCATATTCTAGATACCCCCCCCCAATAATAATTTAGGAATATACCTTAAACCATAATATAGATCCCTCTCTCATGACTGAGTTATTTTCCTTACTCAAACAGACTTTTCAGTCCCGGCTCCTTCTCAGGACTTACCCTACGGCTCCATGTGCCTATATAATATATATATATATATATATATACTTCGATCTTAAAGTATCCATCTAGGAACCCCTGTAAGGCTTAAGTGTACACTAAATAGGTACGCGGAGCCTTAAACCGTAAAGCCTTCTAGAATCCTACCATATAGCTACCCAGAGACTCCAACATCCCTCAATTAGGGAATATACCTTAAACCGTATTAGGGATCCTACTATAATTTAAGGTATATTCCTTTTTTCGGCATATTGGAGTCTCTGAGTACATGGAGCCTGAGGATTAGAGTAGGGGACCCTAATATAGTACCCTAAATAGTAGGATCCTTATTATAAGGACCCCAAGATAAGGTAGCCCTAATTTTCGGAAACTCCCACATGGAGCCTGAGGATTAGAATTTCGAGACCACGTAGTTCAGAAGTCCGAGACTGTCACAGGAGGAGCTGATACAGCTCCGAGCCGAGAACTTGGAGCTCAAGGTTCCGTGCGCAGGCTTTAAAGGGGTTGCTATAAGGGATCTACAAGAGTACTATAATATAGGGGCCTTAATAATTAAGTTAGAACAGGGTTTTGGGGCCCATTATACTATACTTAATATAAGGAACCCCTAAAATAGTATAGTAGAAGCCAGAAAGTTGGAACATCATTCTCCTCCTGCACTTAAGGTAAAGTATAAGGGATCCCAGTCCTACTCCTGCGACAGCCATGTTCCAATTTTCTGGCTGCTACTACAGCATCTTTAGAATTCCGTATTATAATGATAGTATAATATGACTTTATATGTACAAGCTTATGTAATGATACTATGTTCGATCATGCAAGGTTATGCCATATTATTTCATATTGTACTACAGTTTGTTTTACAACACTATATATTGTACTAGGTCATATATTATGGCACTTGGCGCTGAACTGGGTTCTTGTTAAGGGATTTAGTTTAAGTTGCCATAATGAGGAAAGCATGTTATTTTTTACAGATCCCTATAATGGTAACTTATTTAAACTTCCTTAACAAGAGCCCAATTATAAACCCCTAAATCCGGAACCCTAAACCTTAAGGCCCCGTACACTAGCCCTTATTGAGTCCCTTACCAAGAACCCGTCCCCAAAGTACATATTATTTGGTACATGGACCCTTAGATGAACCTTTCCTTCATCTCCTGAACCCTAAGCCCTAAAAACCCTAAACCTTAAACTTCAAAGCTCAAACCCTAAACCTTATATAAGCCCTAATCGCCTTAACCCTAAACCCCTTTTGTGATCAATCTCCGAACTCAGAACTTGGAGGAACCCGGGCGCCCCATCCTAAACCCTGAACCATAACTCCTGAACCCCTGAACCTTATACCCTAAACCCCTAAACCCTAAACCTTATACCCTAAACCTTTTTCCCTAAACCCCTAAACCCTAAACCTTATACCCTAAACCTTTCTCCCTAAACCCCTAAACCCTAAAACTTATACCCTAAACCTACCCTAAACAAGAACCCAGCTGAAGGATCTCCGAAGTCAGAACCTCGGAGCTGCAAGCGGAGAACGAGGAGCTGAGGGAAGCGCTCCAGAAGTTGAAGCTCGCACCTTGGTGCGGACGATACGAGTTTAGGGTCTAAGGTTTAGGGTTTAGGGTTAAGAGCTCATGGGTTCAAGGTTCACGGTTAAAGGTTTAGGGTTGCGGGTTCAAGGGACAGGGAGTGTCCTTCGGGGCCTTTTTAAATCTCAGCCTGGGCAGCTGAAGGCTCGATTAAGGGTCCCTTTAAGGGTTCTCTTGAAGGGGATCTATGGGGTTGGTTCTAGAATAGGGTCCCCCTTAAAGGTGTACTATAGGGGTCTAGAATAGGGTCCCTTGAAGGATTCCCTTTGAAGGGGATCTGCAGGGGTTCTGTGGTCTTTGTAAGGGTTGCTTGAATAAACTAAGATCCGTTAAGGGTCGTCCACCTCCAGCTTTGCGCCAAACCCGCCCTGTAATCCACCGGGAAGGTGTGTGCAGGGTTTCGGGATGAGGGTTTAGGGATGAGGGTTTAGGAGCTCTTGTTCGCTCTCTGTTTAAAAGGTTAGAAGTATGGGCCCCTAGTATGGGCCTTTGGCCCTTTTAAGGGACTTTAAAGGGTACATCCTAAGACTGTTGCAGTCGGTCTCAGGACTCCGAGGGCAGTGTCGCGCAACCAGGCTGCAGTTTGCCTCCGCAGAAGCGCACGCTTATCTGGGCTTTGGAGTACCATACTTTAATACTTTTTCTGGGACCTGCTACTTAAAGGAAACCATTATGAAATAAAAATCCATACTTTGTCTCGCTGGTTACTTCAAAGCCCAGTTATGTTTGCTGTTTGTGTATAACCCCAAAGGTCCAAGTACCTAATAATCATATACTCTCCCAAATAGTAACCTACATATAACTACTATCCGAAACCTAAGTACCTAACTATTGGGCTCTTTGGACCCTTGGGGTAAGTGTAGCACTATGGCATCTTCCTGTCACCACTGATTTGTCTGGACTAGGCCCTAAACCCTCAAGTCCTAAACCCTAGTTAAACCTTAAAGCCTTAATCTCTAAAGCCTAAGTGAGCTTGCTGGCGAGTTCTCTAAATAAGGGCCTGTTAGGGTCCTTTGTATATGTTTGAACCTAAAACGGGGCCCTAAGTTAGTCTGCAGCTTTCGTAACACCCCAAACTCGAAACCCTAAATCCCTAAACTCCTGAACTCAAACCCTTAAATCTTTAAACCACTGAACACAAAACCTATTTACCCTGAAAAACTACCCATATACTCCTACATGCGGAATACTCCTTAAAGCCCCAAACCTTAAAGCCCTAATGTCTGCTATGGGTAGTTCTCTAAATTACTGTCCCGTTAGGGTCCTTTGTATATGTTGGACCATCAAAAGGGATCCTAATTTAGAAAACTAAACCCTGAACCACAACCCGAAACCCTACCCTAAACCCTAAACCGTGCCCACATACTCCTACATGCGGAATGCTCCGGAGCTGAGAAGCTCAGGAAAGAGATCGAGAAGGACCGGTGCCAGACGAGTTCTATTCACAACCGGTGCTGTTGGGTTTAGGGGTTTGGGAGTTTAGGGTTTAGGGGTTTAGGGTTTAGGTGTCAGGGGCGGTGTGGTATTTTTTCTGTTCTGCAGACTTGTTTGTGGGGGGGTCCGAAAACCCGTGTTATAAGGACCTCAAAATGGCTACCCCTTGTTTTCGGAAACGCCCTTGTGGGTTTAGAGGCTAGAAGGGTTTCGGCGGTTTAGATCATAGGGACCCTTAGGGGGGTTGGGGGAGGGGTACATACAAATATGTGTGTATCTGTATATGAACATGCTTATATACACGTGTATACACATATTTGTGCGTGTATGTATATACATATGTAAATATATACATAGATACACATATATATATATATATAAACATGTGTAGTATGTGTGTAAATATACATATATATATACACATGTATATATATATATATAGTTATAAATGTACATATAAATATAGATGTATATATACATATATATATATACACATACATGTGTATATATATACACACAAATATATAAATATACACACATGTATATATATATATATATATATATATATCAGACTGATGCGGGGACATTGTTGACGCCGGGGACGCTATAGCTGGGCACGCCGGTGCCAGGCACGCCAGGAACGCTGGGGACGCCAGGGACGCCGGGGACGCTGGGGACGCCGGGGATGCCAGGGACGCTAGGGACGCCTGTGACGGGACGCCGGGGACGCTGGCTGTGATGTCCGTGGCCTTGCAGGCACGTATTATAAGATAACCGGATAAGTATGGTCCCCAACCCCTCTCCCCCCTACCCCCCCTAAGGGTCCCTATGTTTTCGAGGTGTGGAGCTCGAGGGCTGCAAGGTGAGGTCGCAGCGGCATAGGCTTGGGGCACCGTAAAGTACTGCATGAGAGGTCGTTTTAGGTTGCCCGGAAAGCTACCCTAAACCCTAAACCAGAAATCCCTAAACTAAACCCAAAACCCTAAACCTTCAAACCCCCAAACCCAAAGCCCAAGTCACTTTTAACAAAAAATCACCTCGAAACCTCAGGATGACCCCCAAGAGTGATCGTATCTCCGGTTAGGATCCAACATATACAAAGGACCTCAACGCGGACCCTAATTTAGAGAACTGCCCATATAGCTAGGTTAGGCTTCAGAGATGAGGGCTTTAAGGTTTGGGGTTTAGGGCTTTAGGGCATTAGCCAGGCGAATCAGTGATGACAGGAAGATACCATGGTGCTACACTCACACGCGAATTTGAAGGCAGCAGCAAACATGAGGGTTGCTTCCAGCATAAAGCCATGATGCATTCTAGTTGGACACTCGGCAGCTTGGGGGGGGTGCCCTCAAGATAGACTGCGTAATAAATGGGTCTGGATTAGTAATCAAGGCTTGTACGGCGAATACTTTAATCACAGGGTTATTGTGGTGCTATCGGCATCCTCAAGGGTCATACCCTATGGCTCCCCTCAGACAGAGGTGGGGTATGACCCTAAAGTCAGGGACCCAAAAAGCACATAAGCACAAGCATTTGATAAGGATATCCCTACCTTATTGGGCTTCATTATAAGGGGATTTATGTGGGAGATCCCTATCCTTATTTTTGCTTATGTGCTCTTTTGGGGCCCTACAAAGCTAAAACCTAAACATGATGTGCGAGACAGGAACCCTTTCCTTTGCAGACAACCCAGTGTAGCCTGATTCAACTTTTTTTGCGGCCTAGGGCTTCGGATCTGGGGTTTAGGATTTTTGGGTCTAGCATGTGGGATTTAGGATTCAAGGGTTTAAGGTTTAGGATTGAGGGTTTAGGGTTCAGGGCTTAGGGTTTGAGTTTGCCGTTTGAGGGCTCCTTGCTATTGCAGGATGCAGCGCCCGTGACCTACCGTGTCACCGCATTCGATGGGAGTGCCGCTGGAACTCAATCGCCTCGTAGATGCCGCCTGAGTCATCATGCCCTGAGTTGAAATTAAATCGCCAGAAACTAATTACATGACATGTCAATCAACCCTTGAATGCCCGGAAACTCCAAATGCCCGAGCCCGAAAGCACACATTTGTCACCCTAAGTCACCACAAACTAGAAACTTTAGCTTTTTGAACCGGGAACCGTAACTTTGAACCCTGAGTCCTACACAGACAATCCCCTAACATCAGGGCCTGAAATAGTTCTGTGGGGTTTGGGGTTTAGGGAGTGCTGCTGATGATTGGCTTTCTAGGAGTGTCGAGGCTACCTCAGTACAGTTATGCAGTAAGATATACAGCAAAATCCGACTAACAAAAATCACCATCAAAGGGAAACTGCCAAACTTGGTTTTTCGCGTTGTTACAAAAGGTCTGAATGCGAAACCTACACCTTCGGAAGCCTACACTCCGGAACCTCCAAGCCCCAGCCCCCAAACCCTACTTGGAGGTTTCGTGGGTGGTTATAAAGGGGGGTTATAAGTAGGGCAACTTTTCTTATCACCCATATAAATGAACTTATAACCCCACTTATAACTACCCATGAACCTCCAAGTAACCTTCGTCCTTAGCAACAGCCACATGGCCATGGCCGAGGAGACAGACATCGTGCTTGGATCCGGTGCCACTTGGTAGCTGCATGGGTACACTGCATACGTTTTGGGGATAGTCCCCCCTACAAAACTGAAGGTTTACATGGATTGGGATAGTAGTATCCCCTACACAACTGAAACTTTAGACTTTGTTTGAGGGCGCATGAACTCAGCAACTAAGGCCAGCATCCTTGATGCATGCGCTGCGGCGGCTGATTGGAAGGGCTTGCCACGGATGTCGGTCAGGCGGATGAGATAGGGCACTCCTTACTATTACTAACCACGGTTTAGGGTTTAGGCTTTAGGGTTGAGGGTTTGGGGTTACTATGACTCACGCCCAAAAGCCTCACCCCCTTAGGTGTGGATGTAGGGCTTGGGGCCAGGGCTTGGGATTTAGAGTTTGGTTAGGGTTCAGGATGTGAGGTTCGGGGTTCGACTTCCTGTCCAGAATCTTCTTTGGGGTCTCGGAATAGGGTTTAGGGTTTGGTCTCTTTGCCCGAAACCAGTTCAACAGTTCTCACATCCCAGCAGAAATGCGATCACGCCATGTTCAATGTTCAACATCGCGAAACCGCCGCCACTGATGCCTAAATCATATGGGTGGTTGTCAAAAATTATGGTCCCTTTTTGGGTCCCTATTATCAAATACGGCACCTATTATTTAGGGTACCCAAAAAGGGCCTTAATTTTGACAACTACCCATGTAGGCTCTAAACCCTCAGCCCAAAATCCTGTAACCTCTAGTTCCTAAACACCATTACCCCTCTTCCAGCCTTCGTATAATCCCTAAACCCTCGACCCTTAATTGTATAAGCAGTAGATCCTGGATCGCAGCCGGAGTCGTGACGACAGTCTGTCCTCTGGATACTGGTCGAGGGAGTGATGAGTGAGGCTTTTGTTATCTTGCCTGAGTTTGAGTGCGCACCCGACTTGGGGTCGGGTCTGCATCGAGCTACACCTGGTCACCAGCTACACCTGGTCACCCAAAGGAACCCTAAACCCTAAACCCCTAAACCTTCAGTCTTAAACCCAAAACCCTATAACCTTAACCCTAAACCCTAAACCCCCTAAACCCTCAGTTTTAAACCCCATTACAAATATCCCTGCCCTCCAGGCTGGTTGTTCAAGGCCAAGTGGAGCCGCTCCCTCAATCCCGAACGACAAAACTCTGTGATGCTGCAGGAGAAGTCGTGGGTTCAGGGTTTAGGGCGGCTCAAGGGTTTTTACTAAAGGTTCCGTGGAAGCTGGCTATAGTTTTTTTTCTGTGTAGGTGTGTAGTGTTGAGGGTTGGGTTCAGAGTGAAGTTGAGGGTAAAGGACTAGAGCGGGTTTAGGGTTTAGGGGGCCATCATCTTCATGATCATGAATATGGTCATCATCAACATCGTAATCATCATCAGCGGCAGTCACATTTGTAACGTTCGGCCCCGCCACCCCGCCCCCCCGAGTGTGCAAGGTTTAGGATTTAGGTTTGAGGGCTTAAAGGGGTTCAATTCAGCGTTCGCTGGGGATTCACGCATTTCAACTTGCTGAATGCTGGATGTTCCTGCTCTCGAGCATCGGCTCGAAACATGAATGCGGTAACGGTAATGTTGCACCTCCCTAAACCTCGAGTTTAGGACTGTCCCGCCACCCTGATGGCCCTCATAGACAGCACATAGGGTTTAGGGTTTAGGGTTAAATAAAGGCTCAATTTGACAATAAGCCCCAACGCTGAGTCCGCAGCAGCTGCACCGCAGGAGGCATCACCGATCTCCTTCTTGTGCTGCTCGGGCAGACATCTAGATACCTACCCGCAGGCTCCATAGTAGTTCCTTTTTGGGGTTCATATTTAGAATTCTATAGGGTAATCCCTATGGGGCCTATGGGTAGACCCTTCGATTGAAATAGTGCGGGGTTCCACAATGGATTGCTATTACAGGCCCTCAGAGTAGTTTAGTCCAGCAAAAAGCGGGCCTTGCCGGGTCCGGGCTACCTGAATCAGAACATCCAGACCATTGTCATCATAATGACTTGGCGTTCTTCTGGTTGGCTCTTAGGACTTTAACTTTTTTGGGTTTCTATATGAACTATACTAAGTCGGCTAAAGGTTTAACTTTTAGGAGGGGTTCAGAAGTCAGCCAAGATGATGCACTGGCTTCCCGACCCGAGTTCAGAAAACCATGAGTTTGCAAACCCCATGCCCTGAACTATTGGGCGCTTGGTTACGTTGTTGAATTTGTTCCTCTATGCGGCTATGGTTTCTGTTACCATTTTCTCGTAACCCTAGTAAACCTAGAATCCCAAAACCAAAGCCCAAAGCCCTCAAAACCCTATAAGCTCCTAAACACAAAACTCCTTAACATACTCACTACCGCTCTAAGCCCCATGCCCCTCCCCAAGGGTCCAAGTACCTAATAATCATATACTCTCCCAAAGAGTAACCTACATAACTACTATCCAAACCTAAGCACCTAACTATCGGGTCCTTTGGACTCTTGGCCCAATCAACCCCTAAACCCTAAACCCTGAGTAAAGCGAACCGTAGCCTGCCCGAATCGGGCTTTGGAGCTCGTGCGACAGAAAAGGCCCTCAAAAAAAAAAGAACTAAACCCAAGAGGATCACTCGGTTCTACGTGGGGGAACCATCCGGCCCTCTGGTGGACCAATGCACTGCTTCAGAGTGTCTCGGCTCTTGCTCACAGCTCTCCCCAGGGCTCCGTGTGCTTAGGGTTTAGGTGTTTAGGGTTTAGGGTACATACTATGACGCAGTATATACTTGCAGTAGACCCCATAAAGTTGGAAACCGGATTAAGGCCAAATAGTGCTGGGATTCCCTATACATTACTCTTAAGGATTGAGGCTCTGGGGTTTCCAAGGGCTTCTACTGTAGGTCATCATTGCAGTCATGACTCCTATAAATCTAGAATCTCCACGGGCTGGTATACTCTTAGAATATGAAATTATATAAGGGTTGATAAAGATAGGCGGTCTTGTTTTGGGGTTTAGCTCATAGCTTTATGGATACATGCTACGCAGAGTTTGGGTCCATAATGTTGCTGCTGGACACTGTTGGGCTACTTGGATGCGCAGGGTAGGGTTAAACTCGGGGGATTCGCATGTCGGATTCTACCGCGCACGGCTTGAGGGTGAAAAGAAGTAAGATGATGGCCCAGATAAGCAAAAGTAGTATCCCGAACCGTAGCTTATAACATGTTATAATGTTATAGTATTATAGTTCCTGCCATAGCGGACATAAAGTTTACCCCCAAGACCCTAATCTACTTCTCGAGGCCCCTTGGAGGCTGCTTAGAGCCAGTAATGGTGCGATTTAGGGTTTAGGCTTAAGGGAGATGTGAGGTTATAGGTTGCAGTTTCCGGCTGGGCTCTTGGTTGAGGCTACAGGGTTTATGAGGGTCAATAGCAGTCAATAACAATCCTACGGCCTTTCATGTGTGGCCCGAGGCCCTCTTTTCAAGGGTCATCCGAACTTGGACCTTGGTCGTCCCCTCGGAAAGCCGAGACCCCCTCTTCTAGGAAGTTAATGTATCCTGAACCCTGAACTCTAAATCCGGGACCTTGAAGTTAGAACCCTCATGTATCCAAGCAGTCAGCACGGCTGACCCCGAGGTTCTTGCACTATCCGGTCTCCGCGCATCTGGGATCTGTTGCGTTCAGGGGTCTAGATTCTGAAGGGTTCAGGGTTGCAGAGTCTACAGGGTTTAGGGTTGTCCAATCGTCCAGGTTTTTTTGAAATTGTTCTAGGTAGGCTATTCTATGTATCCATTTCGCGTAGGGCTTCCGATGAACAGTCTAGACTGATCATAGTAGTGCCACTTTGTTACTTCAACGGGGTTTAACAGGATCCCAACCCAAAAAGGGACCATAACTTTGACAACCACCCACAAACAAAGGAACCACAGTGGAGACGATAGGTAAACGACAGACCCTAATACCCTTGAAGCCTGAACCTTCCAGGGCTTTAGGGTTTCGGGTATAGAGTTTCGGGTTTAGGGTTTCGGGTTTAGGATTTCGGGTTTAGGGATTTTAGGGTTTAGGGTTTCGGGTTGAGGGTTTAGGATTGAGGGTTTAGTGGTGCAGACTCCTGTAGCGCCGCTTCGAGCCTCTTGCAAGTGCGCATTGGGACGCCAGAGGTGGGACTTGATTAAGCAGTGGTCAACATCCTTGATATCCCTAAGGCTCCATGTACATATATAGTATATATATATTTTTTATTATTTAGGCCTTGATTAAAGGTGTTCGTATAGGAGCACTTGAAGGCCTAAGTATATTCGAAATGAGCCTTGGGACATGAATATAGAGCTACAGGGGCCTCCATGGTAACTACAACAACATCTGGTCCGGTATGTGAAAATCATAAACGGCTATACAGGGGGACGATCAATCACTTATCCATTTTTAAGACCCCTGCACCACGAGTTGTCGTGCGAGCGATAAATGTATATACAGGGGCCTGAATGACTAGCATCGGGCTTGGGAGCGCAGCAGAGCACATTACTGCTGAGGAACCCCGAGGAATTGCAATAGAAGTTATCCACGCCCCCTTGAGTCTTCTATGGTTCCATGTACCTACATAGTATAATTTCAGCCTTAAACTGCCTATATTGTATCAATTGTATCCCCTTAAGGCCTGTGCATACATGTGTATATATATATATATGTATATCGAGACATGGAGCCTTAGGGTGTGTATTAAATCGCCCCGTTCGCCCCGTGCAGGCCTCCCGAGACCCTAAACGGGTTTAGGGGCTTTGGGTCTAAGGTTTAGGATTCAACCTTAAACCAAGGCCCAAACCGCACCCAGAGACCTCACAGTTTAGGGTTTAGGGTTCAGGGGTTTAGGGTTTAGCTCCGAAACCAACTTCAACGTTAAAGCAAGCACAACCTGAACAATGTCACAATAAACTCCAGGTATTTGGCAGATCCATCCTCCTCGTCGAAAGAGGCCAAGACGGAGACTTAAAGTTCTGAAGCAGTTTGGGTTTGGGGTTCCGGGTTCAGGGTTTCTCGGCTCATGACGGCTTCTTTAAGAGACATCGTCCCAGCATAGTGATAGGGTAATGTACCACTAACCCCCCCCCATTCTGATGAACAAGGCCTGTGTATCATGCAGCCCTTTATGTTTGACAGCTTGCAACTAATTTAATCGATGAGCTCGACAGCTACGGATTTAAGCCGTAAGCCCAATTCCGAATCCGCATGCTTCAAAGCCCTATAAACCCTAAACCCCAAGCCCTAAGCCCTATTCTGAAACCCGAATCCGCAGGACATTGAGATGCAACTTTGTGATGGGCATCGGCTTCGCGTTGAAGTCGGGGAGACACCTGGATGAAGGTTGTGGGGTGTAAGGGTTGGCGTGCGGAGTAGAAGGTTTCAGGTTTGTTTAGGGTTTGGAGGCTCCAAAAATGGCTGACAACGCGAGCAGAGCCACAGCTTCCGGGTTCGTTCAATTGATTGCTTCAGTTTTGTGTTTTTTTCACTTCTTCTTGATCCTAGTTTAGTTATTGGAACAGCGGTGGTTAGAAACTGGGGTCCTTTCAGGGTCCTTTTTCTTAATCGTGATGGCGTGTTTGAGAGACCTAATCTGTGACCTGTGCAAGACGCCAGTCGATGCTGTCGCCCTAAACCCTAAACTGCTGTCGCATTGCATTGCCCCAGTTCCGAGGATGGGATTTCGAGGAGTGATGTTCTGCGGTACGTGACTGTGCTCCATCAGCTTCCCCAGAGGGTCCATATGTACTACTATTATGGAATTAGGTCCCAAAAGACCATCCTTATCATGGTTTTGGGGACCTAATTCCATAATGGTAGTATGTATGGACCCTCTGGGTTCAGCGACACAGATTTTGCAACAAATGTCTTTGCCCCACAGGTTGGCCAGAAAATGGAGGGGTGATTCACACAGGTGTCACTGTTCCAGGGTGTATTGCTCCTTGTTTGCCTTGGGAGCTGCGTAGGTGACTTTTCATGGCAATGGGGGCCACCCTAAACCCTAGACCCAAATATTTCTAATCCCTAAATAAACCGTAATGTTATATACCATATTCAAAGGGTTCGTTTTTCTGTGACCTCTGAAGCCACAAAACCCTTTAGCGTACTCCCTAATCCCTAAACTGCCCTAAACCCTAAGAGTATTGGTTCTAAAATACTGTGTTAGGGGTCTGTATGAGGATACCATCAGCATTCTAGAATAAGTATCCTGCTATCTAGGGTCTTTGTTTAGGTCCCTTATTTTGTGAAACTTCCGCATGGGAGATACATCACGTAAGTGTTGGGGGTCCTCCGTAAATGGGCCCAGAACAAGCAGCTCCACGAGGGATGCTCTGGCTCTGTCGAAAGAGGGTGTTTTTCGGGGTTGAGAGTTTTACGGTTCAGGGGTTTACGGGTTTAGAGGGTTCAGGGGTTTGGGGGTTAGGGCTAGGGGGTTGTCTAGGGATTTTGGGGGTTTAGGTGTTTGGGGTTTAGGGGTTCGGGGTTGGGGTCTTAGGGTGGACAGCAGGGAAGCCGAAACCAAGGGGAGCTTAAGTTTCGAAGTCTGCCTTGTTGGGCTTAAGGTTGCGACTCTCCACTTCAAGGATCATGGGACTTAGTAACTAGGGTTTTATTTGCAGGGCTCCTGAAAAGGGATCCAGAAGAGGGGGGTTAGGGTTACTTAAAGGATCATGTGACTTAGTAACTAGGGTTATGATTAGGGTAATTGTAAATACAGCTACTTATCACCCCAATTAAGGTAGTTATAGCCTTAGTTACTAAGCGTCACGATCTTCCAAGCAAGCAAACTGGCTGCAAGGGCACATGCAAGGCATTGGGGTTCCTGCACGTAAGGGTCTCTATAAGGGTTGATCTACCGCTTTCAGGGTTACTATAGGGTTTAAAACTTTAAGCCTGGATAATTGCCAACAATATTCCCTCAGGGTCCTTCATGTTTAGAATGCTTTGCCCCAGATGCCTATTCGAAGGTCCCCAGGTTGCAGAAACACCTTTAAGGAAGCATATGCTGCATGGTCCGCTGCCGATACTCTAACCCCCAAGCCCTACCTCAAGTCAGCACAACTCAAACTCTAAATACGAAAGCAGGATTACACAACACAAGCCGCGAGCAAGGCCAGATGGTGGCTATACCGGATTCTCGCCTGCGATGGCAGGTCGCGTGCTGGTGCGTGCAATATTGCATCATCACGAACATGCCCTCGGGATCGGCGCAGGAGGGGTTAGAGGGTCCAGGGTGACCCAAGAATCCGTAGTGTGAAAGCAACCATCCAGAATTAGATTTTGGGGTTAAAGATCGCAGCAATTGACTTTGAAAGTTAGGCATCTGGAGATATAATGTAGGAACCTGATTAAGAAACCCTGGGCTTATAACCCCAAAATAGTAGGATTCATATAAGGAACCCTAATAAAGGCCCAAGGTTTCTTAATCAGGCTCCTACATTATTAGATACTTGAGCCCTGGGGTTCGAGGGTTAAGCATGTGGGGAATTCTGGTTTCCTGGTCGCCGGTTTGAGGGTTTTTGATATACATAAACTATACGGAATACGTATGCTATGTGTGTATATGTGTGCCTGTCTTCATTGAGAAACCTAGGCCGCCCTAAACTCTAAACGATGTAAAACCAAGGGTTAGGGCTTTGCGGTCCCTAAACCCCTAACCCCTACACCCTAAGCCCTAAAAAACCTAAACCCCTATACTAAACCCCTAAACTCCTAAACCCGAAACCCTAAACCGGAGGAACCTCTGACTCGGATCTCCGACGGGATCCAGAATATGATAAGCACTTCGTTGGCCTCTACCACGGAGGTGTTACCCGGAATCTTGGTCAGGGTTTGGTTTAGTGTTTAGGGGTTTAGGGGTCAGGGTTAGAGTTCAGGGGTTTAAGGTTTAGGGGCTAGGGGTTTAGGGTTTAGGGGTTTAGGGTTTATTGGTGTGGGCTTGCTAACAGTTGGGACCCTGAACCATAAAAAGCCCCTAAACCCATAGAGCCGTGGTTTTTCTTTCTTTCATTTTTCTTTCCTAGCAGGAACCCAGGAATGTCGCTGCCTTCGGAAAAAGGACACACCGAAGTAGCAATGGTTGGCATGGCGACAACCGGCTCGCTGTCCTCTTCGATATGGACAAGGGTACTATGCAGTGCTACTTAGCTTTAGTAGCTGAGTAGGTCACCTTTAACCTTTTGGGGTCTATGTGCTCCTACCATAATTGAATTGTTAACCTCTTTCGGGCTAGGGTACTCAGCCCCTAAGTAGCTGTTTCAAATTACCCAACTGCTCCAGGCACTGACTTTGTTGGGTTCTTGCAGGTCAGTATTGATCAACCCCGGATGCCTGAATTAAACCTTCAACCCCCGAAAAGCCCGAAGCCCTAACCCTAAGCCTTTTGAAAGCCCTAAGCCCTCAATGCCCTAGAAGCCCTAAGCCCCAAACCCTAAGCCCTGAACCTCAAAGGCTACGAGGAGCTGGAGCCCTTTGGCGAGGAAGTGCAGATCGGATCGGATCGCGAGTTCTGGCCTTCCGTCGTCTTATACAAGCCCGGGGACTCTATTCTTCAAAAAGGGCTCCCTTCTACAGGGTTTAGGGTTTAGGATTAAGGATGTAGGGTTTGGGGTTTGGGTCTTAGGGTTTGGGGTTAAGGATTTGGCGGTTGAGGATTTTTGGTTTAGGGTTTGGGATTCAGCGTTTCGGGTTTGGGCTTCGGCCCCTAGAAGGCTACAAAGGTTCCTTCCAAGGACCCCTTGTTGGGCATCTGTAGGCATGGGCTCCATATTTGTTGCTTCCTCCCTGTGTGCCTTGGTTCTCCTATTCACTGTTCGAAGGTACCCGAAACCCTAAACCCCTAGACCCTAACCTTAAACCCCTAAACCCTAAACCCCTAAACCCTAAACCGTTTGTCTGCCTTGGTTGTCGCTTTCATGGAGGCAACTAAAAGGCAACTGCAGGGTTGTATGGGGTTTCATAGGTTTCAGGGCTTTTTGCCGCTGCCTGAGTTCGTCTGTTCCCAAAACGCTCGGCTCGGTTCTGATAGGGTTTTCCTTACAGCGTTTAGAGGGCTTGTTTTGAGGCACCAGAAGGGCACTATCCCTCCAGAACACTAAGGACTCTGCGTCTGTGGCCGTGAGCTACCTGTGAAGCTGGAAGCGAGACTGTACGGTTCATCGTTTAAAGGGCTCCGCGTTGGGATTGTATCGGGGCTTTACATGTAGACCTCAGGGTGCATACCGCAGGGTTTTGTGGTTCGAAGCGCATATTTGGCTACTTGGACCCTCGACTCAGGACTCTAGACTCTGCCTGTAATTATTGTCATACCCTACCATTTTTTTAGGGTGCCTACTTTTCAGAAAACTAGGTCCCCTAAAAAGGGGATAGGGTATGACCGTCGGCTCTAAACTCTGCAGGGATGCTTCTGCTTGCAGTAGTCAGGTTGCACAGCTTCGCCAAAGGATCCAATGCTTAGATACTTCATTTTCGGATAACAGCTCTGTGGGTTACTATTTGGGTGGTTGTCAAAATTATGGTCCCTTTTTGGGGTACCCTAAATAATAGGTGCCGTAATATAATAGGGACCCAAAACGGGACCATAATTTTGACAACTACCCATTTGGGAGGGGATGTGATTATTAGGTATTTGGACAATTAGGCGAATCGAACCCTGAACCCTAAGCATTTATTTCCTGCTACCAGTGGCTCGAGTTGACGATATTTGAGGATTTTACCTCGTATGTTGACTTGAAGCACTCCTTAGACCCATAAACCTGAAACATTAAACCCTAAACCCCTAAACCCTCATAAACCCGAAACACTACAGCCTAAATCCTGAAACCCTGAACTCTGATTAAAGCCAGAAACCCTATACCCCTAAACCCTCAACCCCTCGACCAGAAATCACTCTAAGCCCCCATAAACCCGAAATGCTAGAAATGGTGAGCCCGAATCCCCCGTCTTAAAAACTGTCTTGTGGTCCGTTGACGAATCATGCATAGTTGTACCCTAAATAGTAGGATCCTTTTTATAAGGACCCCAAAATATGGCACCCCTAATTTTCCGAAACTCTAGACTCTAAACCCTAAACCTTTTATAGAAGCCTTATAGATCCCTGTTCTCCTGTGGCATCAGGATAACCATGTTCCAGCTTTCAAGCAGCCGCTGTGCACCCCAAAACGTCGGAAGAACGCCCAGTACAAAGATTCACGCTAGAGAAGTATCTGTCTGTCCTTGCCGTAAGGTTTAGAGAGGAACAGCTCCGCCGTAACCTCAAATAATCTGCCGTTTAAAGGACCTATTTCGGGACATCAGCGGAAATCACAATATGGAGCCCCTAAAAACGTTAGGTTCTTGAGGGTACAGAGTCAGTCCATGGACAAGCCATGGCACCCGGTCCTGTACAGTTCGGGCTGGGCGGAGTTTCGGCAGAGCAGCGACATAGCAATGTCGTACCTTCCATCAAGGCCTGAAGCCGCGTAGATTCTGCGAAAAAAAGTGGATGGGGTGGGCGGGACATGCGAGTAAACTTGGCGTTGCAAGACCCTGCAACCCGAATTCTAAGGGTGCCAGGCCTTGTCGAGGTTGCACAACCCCTAGGGATCTAAGGACTCATATATGATGCAGGGCTGCCACACCCCCCCTCCCCCCCCACCCCATGGTATCCCCCCTTGCCTGTCAAGTGGGTAGTTGTCTTGTTTGGCCTTGTTGCTTTCCCCGTCTCCTCGTCCCCTCCCCCCCCTGTGGAGTGGGGCCTGTGGTCCGGGTGGCCCCGTTCTGTTTGTGTTTGGCAGTGTGTTCTACAGAGGTGCAGTGTGTTCTACAGAGACACGGTATGATTGCTGCCGCTTTTTAGCAGTAATGTCATCGTTACGTGCTCCATACAAAATATGATGTTGCTCTTTTCTCCTTGCAAACGGTGCCCCTGTCCCTGCTCTGATGCGGTTCTCCGCTCCTGTGAAAAAGCACTGNGTAATGTCATCGTTACGTGCTCCATACAAAATATGATGTTGCTCTTTTCTCCTTGCAAACGGTGCCCCTGTCCCTGCTCTGATGCGGTTCTCCGCTCCTGTGAAAAAGCACTGGCTGGGGTCATTCTCCTCCCTCTGGTTTGCATGGGTTCGTTCGGGTTGTGCGGGACCGCTGGGAGCAGGGCGGCCCCGGGGCCCTTGCCGGGGGCCGGGACCCGAGAGCATGTATTAAGGCTTTTGGGCCCAAAAACCATACAAAACAAGGCTTTTGGGCTATTTTGATCCCTAGGGAACATGCCAGGATATGAACCCAACACGCCTGAAGGCTGTTACCATAGGGGCGCCTTAACCTTGGGGTGGCCCAAATTTAGCGGGCCTCAAGCCATACCAAAAGCCAATGAAGGAGGGAAGCCGACACCCTAAACCCTACCTGAAACAGCCACCAAAACTACCTTTTTAGGGCTCCTTAGGATGTTTTCTTGGTTTCTTATTGCGATTTCTTTATGCGAAATCCCGAAAAATGGCTCGTAAACCCTAATATAGGGGCCTTAATAATTAGAATAGGGTTTTTGGGCCCATTATACTATAGTGATAATAAGGAGCCCCCAAAATAGTATAGGTAATTGTTAAGGCCTCTATAGTAAGCCCTTTGAGAGGTCAGATCTTCTAAGCAGGAAATCCTCCCTTCCAGCAGTCTTTCGCATCCCAAAGCAGGCGTCTGTTTAGGGTTTAGGGTTTAGGGTCAAATCCTTGGCGCCGAGTTTTACCGTTTAGGATTTCAGGGGCCTCAAAAGGTAGGATGAAGGTAGGTGGGGTAGCCCCAAATAAGGGTCCTGATATAAGGGATCCTTCACCCTACCTACCTTCCCCCCTGTTGCGGCCTTCAAGGATTTAAAGTTTGGAGTTTAGGCCTTAAGGTCTGGGTTTTAGGGTTTAGGATTTAGGATTCAGGGTTTGGGGTTCATCCAAAAACCTGAAATCCGGGTTCCAAGCCTGAAAGCACATATGTACTGCATGCGTACATGGACCCGATTACAAAACACGGTGCCAGGTCTCCCAGTGGGCGCTTTTTCCATTTTTGCGGTCTTACGTTTCTTACAAAGCCACCCAATACAGGGACGGGAGCGCTTTTATTTATTTTATTGGGGTCCTAGGCCAATAATCCTAACAGCCCTTATACTGAAACCCCTAATAAAGCACCCAAACCGTAAACCCAATAAGGCTCCATGCGCCTATATACTTCTTAGGCCTTACCCCAAGGGTCCAAAGGACCCAATAGGTTTCGGATAGTAGTTATGTAGGTTGCTATTTGAGAGAGTATATGATGATTAGGTACTTGGACCCTTGGGGTTAAGTACCTACAAGTATACACTAAATAAGTGCACGGAGCTTCAGGGAACCCGAAGTCGTGCAAAGCCCCATAGCCCAGGTACCCTTCGAGCCACCGGAGTGGAATGTGTGGGCTTCACTGTTTCTGGGGCTTGCGCTTCCCGTCCGCGAGCGGCCACTGAAAGCATTGAGCAGACCTTCCCTTCGGCCCTGTTGGGGTTTAGGCTTTTCTTTGTCATATTTTACGTTTTTATGGTTACTTAAACCCAATAAATAAGGAACAAACGTGTTCATTTTATTATTATCCCAACCCTGAAATAGTTTTGTGTTGAGGTTCGCAGTTTCACGCTGTTCTTTAGAACGCACCGGGCTAGATCAAACAGGTTTCTCGCTCCTGCCATACCTAAACCCGAAGCCCTAAAACACCAAACACACGAAAGCTCGAACACAGCAAAGCCCCAAACCCCCATGTAAACCCATCCTAGAACCCCAAACCCTACAAAATAGTAGGTCTTGACCACCCGTATTTACAGAGCCTAACCCGTACTTTAGCAGTAGGTTTGCAGAATCACAGTTAAGCCTGAATCATGAACCCTAAACCCCACCTGAACCCCAAATAACATACCTTCTTTCAAGAGTTTGCATGCGGAAATTATGGTAAGGACCCCTAAAAGGGTGGCTAGTTGGGGTTATGTAAGGTAAAGCAACCCTAAACCCTAAACCCTGTTTCTGAGCTTTGCAAGCAAGGCTAAAACAGCCGATGCAAGGTTGGAAGGGCAAAGGAGTCCTTCGACTGACTTGAAAGCTTGGGCTTTGTTTTGTTGTTGGTGTTTGTTGGGTTTTGGGGGTTTTGGGTAGGGGGCTTAGGGTTTAGGGTCTAGAGCTTAAGGTTTAAGGATTTACAGTTTAGCCAAACCCTAAACCCTACATTTCTGCTATCCTAAATTCAGGTACCTACTTAGTTTTAATCTTTGGACACGGAGGGTTCGAAGTTCGGGGGTTCGCGACGTCGGGTTGGTGTAGCCAACTTCTTGACCACTTAAGGCTTTCTTCATGGAAAGGTTCCTTTTCTGGGTTAGTGTTGTGGGTTTAGGGTTCCCCGCAGACTCCAAATTACATTTGTTAAGGAGAAGACCGTAAATTCTCGGGGAATCCATAGGTTCTTGGAGGAGAGAAGTGTTTGTTTTTCAAACCTCTTGAAGGAATCTCCTATGCCCAGATCCCGGGCTAGAATGAAGGGAAGTTTGGGGTGTCTTGACATGTTTTGGGCGCCAGGGTTGGGGCCTTCAGAGATGAATTTAGGTTTCGCACAGTGTCAGGACAGGAGCTCTGGCTACATTGCCAAGGGCGGCAAAGGCGGCAAAGGTGGCGGCAAAGGGCGAGGAGGCAACAAGCCAACTGATGACCCTGATTTCGTGCGCTGGTCCAAGAACATGCGGCTGGAGGGCGCTGGCTCAGGCAGTGACGTGTGCTGTCGGGGTTGAGGGGTGCCTTGAACTGTAAATCCCAAGTTCCCAGACCATGAATCTTAAACTCTACACCCTACCCGGAAATCAGAGCTCTAAACCTTAAACCCCCAAGCTTGAACCTCAAACCCTGAAGCCGTAAGATTCTAGACCCCAAATCTGATTAACATGTCTAAACATTATAGTACCTCTCGACCCTAAACCCGAAACCCTTAAAGTACCCTTAAAGGTTCCTCTAACGGGCCCCTCCATAATAAGTACCCTTATAAAATCATCGCATGATGACCGTCTTGAGACCTTCAGGCGCGAGCTACGTCGTCGAGGACTATGTGGCAAGCGGCTCCTTCAGTCGCGTCTTCCGAGTCAGAAGAGAAGCACCAGGCCTAAGGAACAGCGCCGGGGGGGGGGGTTAGGTTTAGGGTTTTACGGTTTAGGGGTTTACGGTTTAGGGTTTTAGGGTTTAGGGGTTTACGGTTAATGGTTTAGGGTTTTAGGGTTTAGGGGTTAGGAGTTCAGGGTTTAGGGGTTATTTTGTTGGGGTAAAGGTGTTAAGCCGCTTTCGGCTTCGGGTCTAGGGGGTTGGGGCAAAAGGGGGTCAGGGCTTAGGGTTGAGGGATGCGGTTTCTGTCAGGATTTTCAGGGGGTTCTCCAGGTCTTCACATTTGTGTTGATGGTGATCGAATTTGGATTTGAATCGCTTTCGGGTTTGGAGCTCCCAGAGAAAACCGATCTTCTCAATGAGGGAGCGCAGCTCTACCGATGTAGGGCATCTTATTCTATAAGTGTGTCTCTTACCTAAAGGGTCATACTCTACCCCTTTTCTTGGGTGCCTACGTAAGATGTTTCTTTATATCAGATCCTAACCATAAAACTAGGTACCCTCAAAAAGAATGTAGGGTATGACCCTCTAGGTGTGATTTCAATTACCTCCTTACTCGAGCAGTGTCAGGCCGCTTCGCCAGCGCCTTAGGGGGCCGTAGGGTCACTTAGATCTTCTTCTTCGGGTTCGCATAGAACTTATTTTGGGGGCTCGCTGGTGTCTTCTTTTTTGCCTGCTACTACTACTACTACTACTGTTAACCCTAAACCCTAAACCCTGAACCGTAAACCTAAACCGTAAACCCTAAACCCTAAACCCTCCCGAAACCCTGAACAACCCTAAACCCTAAACCCCTAAACGCCTAAACCCTAAAACCCGAAACCCTAAAAACCCTAAAGCCCTAAACCCTAAAGCCTGAACCCTGAACCCTAAACCCTAAACCACCCTGAACCCTAAACCTAAAACCTGAACCAATGTGAACCCTAAACCCTGAACCGTAAGCCTAAACCGTAGACCCTAAACCCTTAAACCCTAAACCCTGAACCCTGACATCCCTGAACCCTAAACCCTAAACCTTCAACCGTAAACCCTAAAATCCTGGGGAACCCCAAACCCTAAACCCGAAGCCCACGAACCCTAAACCGTAAAACCCTTAAACCCTAAACCCTAAACCCGAAACCCATGAACCCTAAACCGTAAAACCCTAAACCGTAAAACCCTAAACCCTAAAGCCGAAGCCCATGAACCCTAAACCGTAAAAGCGCAAACCCTAAGCCCTAAACCCGAAGCCCAGGAACCCTAAACCCCAAACCCTGAATACCCAAGTGAGCCTGAAAAAGAAGATTTAAGTAAGCCACAAGCTTGTTCCAGGTGCAGGTCCAAGTGAACCCTAAATTGGAGGGCTAAGTGAGCCTTGGCTCCCTTAGGGCTACATCGGTAGGGCTCGCCTCAAGCCTAAACCTTAACTAGGGGTTTTGAGCGTGAAGTCTTAGTCTTTGTTTTTTGAGCTTTAGGCCCTGGGGACTCGTTTATGGGCTCAAACACCCTGCTATGCAAAGTACGGCGTTGACAGACCCCGAGCCGAAAACCTCAAGGGTCCAACCAGGACCCCCCAATGGCCCTTTAATGGAGCCCTTATGGTCCTTAATAGTGGGTATTTAGGGTACATTTGAGGGTAGTTGGGGGGTCTAAAGAAGGGGGTGAGAATGTAAAATCTCTGTGCGCGAAGGCGGGCAGGAACCAAAAAGACGATGGGGCAACTCGAGCGAAATCCTCGCCGCCAAAGTGATTCCTGCCTGGCATAATATGGGGGCCTTAATAATTAGAATAGGGTTCCTTTAAGAGGTCCTTTAAAGGGGCTCTATAGGAATCTATAGTAGGGTTTCTATGATATGGGTCCTTAATAATTAGAAAAGGGTTTCGGGGCCCCTTATGCGACACTTATTATAAGCAGGAACTCCCTAAATAGTATTGGTAACTGCTTACGCCCCTATAGTATATGCTGCACCTGTAGCCCCCTAAGCAGACCTTTATGAGGACTGCAAACACTTTTTCTATTGCACTGTATTACATTTTATATCGTGTTACATTACATAAAGATGGTATTATGTCATATTGTATCACATGATACTGTGTTATAATACATTCGATTCTAATACATTGTATTCCACAATGTTGCATGGTTGTCTATGATTCTATATTTGTTACATTATACTATAGTCTATTATAACATGTTGTATTATATACCCTGTTGTGATGTACGAAATTACATTTTAGCCTTATTCTAACATTTCATATTTTATTGTACTCGAATTTATTTCTTTACTATGCTACCTTCTAGTGATTACCTATATGTTATACATAAAATTCGGTTACATTACATTGTATTATAGTAGATTTATGTACCTATATATATATATATATATATATATATGTGTGTGTGTGGATGGCTGTTTGTATGTATATGTACCTGTTCATATCTCTCTATATACATCTATATATATATACACACATCTGTATATATATATATATATATATACATACATACATGCATGTATGTGTGTGCCTGCGCTTACGTAGGCCCGAACCCTGAGCTTGTCAAACCCTGAGCACGAAACCCCGCACCCGAGGGCCCGAAACGCTGCATCCACAGGTCTCTTGTTCATTTGCAGTGTTTACTTGAAGGGGCAGGGACTTAGTAAGTAGGTTGTAAGTAGAGTTATAAGTGCCCTAAATGGAGTTACCCTAATTATTCATTTGCACTGTTTAGAGTTTAGGTTGAGAGTTGGGGGTTTAGGGCTCCCATAAGGAAATTAGAGGGTAAGGGTCTAGGCTCTAAACTTTAGGAGTCCTATCAGGGGTCTATACCTAGAGGACTGTTTAGGATTTACCTTAACCCCAAATATCCTACCTTTGTAAGGTTCCTTATTATGATTTCTTAATATGAGTCCCTAAAAAGGTAATTTCGGGTCCAGGTGGTTTACCTAGAGGCTCACACCCTACCCCTTTTTTAGGGCGCCTATTTTAAGATAACAGATCCTAACCATAAAACTAGGTATCCTAAAGACGGGGCAGGGTATGAGCCTCTAGGTAGGGTTAGGGACAGTTTTCTTCACAAGCTCTTGCTCTAGATGTGAAGCCCAATTAGGGGCCCTGCACCCTAATCTTCACCTCCGCTTTGAGCTTTAAACCACCACTGCAGAATCGACGAGGATGCGGAAAGAGGATGCCTACATCCAGTACACCTCCAGCGGTCCTGGCGAGGGTGAGCTGCTGCAAAGGCCAACCTCCTTTAGCATTGCGGGTTTGGGGTGTTCAGGGATTAGGGTTTATGGCTTTGGGTTTAGGGCTTAGGGGAGAGCGGCCTACTAAACAAAAACCCTCTCCTAGTTTGCATTCCTGTTCGGAGCCCTAGTCCATAAGCATATTACAGGATAACCTAGAACCGAACTCTGTTTATTCACGCCCCTCTATCAGGGCTTTTGTGCCCAGAGGCCCGTAGAGCCTTAAGGGAAAGTCCCCTCACGATTTATGTGGTTTTCAGGGCTTATAGGGGTTAGGATTTAGAGTTTATAGTGTTTAGGTTTAGGTACAGAGGTTTAGGCGTTTACGCTTAAGAGCCCATGTAGAACCCTTATAAGACAACCCTATGGAGTCCTCACAAAAGCCTACAAAAAAAAATAAACATATAAACTACCCTAAACCCTACAGCCCGTACCCCCCAAGCTGTAAACACCACCTATAGGCCCTATAAAACTTACCTGTGTTTATTACCTTACTTTCTTATTAAGGGATCCTTGCCGCCATAAATATGCAATCCCAGCAAAAGGTGCTACATTCTAGGGTCCACGTACATTTTCAACGCTAGGGTCCCCCATAGACGGTTTAGGGTTTAGGGTATTGGTTTAGGGTTTCCTTGAAGAACCCTTGAAGGAACCCCTTCAAGGATCTATTAAGGATCCCTTAAAGGGTCCCCTCAAACCCAAACCCTTTCAAGGAGCCCTCTAAAGGAGCCCATAAAGGAACCCCTTAAAAGAACCCTAAACCCGAAACCATTACCCTTGAAGGAACCCTTTCAATGAGCCCTTTAAGAGAAAGTTCCTGGGAGGTTAGAGGCCGCCCAACGCGAGGCAAACGCGGAGGTCTTGACGATGCGATGCCTGGAGTCTCTAGGATCACCCTAATAAGGCTCCATGTACCTATATAGTATATACTTAGGCCTTTAAGTACCTACATAGGTACCCCTTTAAGGCCGAAGTATATATATATATATGTATATATATATATATACGACTTGGAGGATCATGGGACTTAGCATGTAAGGTTACAAGTAGCTAATTGGGGTTATAAGTATAGTTACCCTAAGTCTAACCCCAGTTACTAGGTCTCATGATCCTTTAAGTATATGGGTACATGGAGTCTCTAGGATCAGATTCCTAGCGTTTAGGGCTTAGGATTTACAAGATTTAGATTTAGTGTTTAGTAGTAGCTATGTTTCCTTAAGGGCTTCCTTTAAAGGATCTATATGGCGGGCCATTATAAGGGTTCTATAAGGTAGGGT
Organism: Symbiodinium sp. clade A Y106; assembly: GCA_003297005.1. Lineage (NCBI taxonomy): Eukaryota > Dinophyceae > Suessiales > Symbiodiniaceae > Symbiodinium > Symbiodinium sp. clade A. Next base: position 85,796 of record BGNK01001344.1, on the reverse strand, counting down.
TTCCGGTTTAGGGGTTTGGGGGTTTGGGTTTAGTGTTCAGCTTTGGGGTCCAGGTGTAGGGTTTAGGGTTTGGGATTTAGGGTTTAGGGTTTAGGGTTTCGAGTTTATAGGGTTCGGGGTTTCGGGTGTTTTTGTTGCTTACTGTGTGTTCTGGGTTGCGGTTAGCATAATATGACAAGACCCCAAATTCAAAAGTATATAGTGCGTTCTCGTTTGTTTACTACGCAGCTTAGGTCTTTTGCCACCAAGGATGATGCCGGCAAGGACAGCGGCTCTTTAAAGGGCTCTATACGCGGTCTAATCGTTTGGGCCCCTAAAAATGTAATTCCCCCCCAATAGGTACTTGGCAAGCTTGGGGGCTAAGTCATTGAACCAGACCCTAAACTCTAAAGCCAACTTTTCCCAGTTCCGCTCCGCGAAACACTAATTAAGGCCAAACCGAATAAGCAAAGATACCGTGCGGCTCAGTGTCACCTTTCTAGGACTACTGGTGCCTGATCTTGGAGTGGCTGGATGCGTCACTATTTGACGTGGTCCGCATGAACGGCAACCGCGGTCTTCACTTGTCCATGGTGCAGTGGCTGTTCATCCGGGGTTTAGGGTTTAGGGTTTAATTCGGGGCTGTTGATTATGTGCTAGTTATATATTATAGGCTTTCGGCCCTGGGGAGCTGGGTTGGGCGGGTGGTTGGGTGGCTGGGCAGTGTGGCTGTGTGGGTGGCTGGGTGGTCTGCTGGGCAGGTGGCTGGATTGTGCGCGGATTTTTTCTGAACTAAACCCTTTGCTAGTTCAGAATTTTTGGGCCTAAAATTCTGAACTTAACGGTTCCCTACACTACCAAAAGAAAGGATAAGTGCATAATAAGTTCAGAAATTCTGAACTTATTCGCCCCCCCCCCAGATAAGTTCAGAATTTCTGAATTTATTCTGAACTTAGTTTTCTTGCAATAAGGCCCTTAACCCTAGATCTAAAACCATAAACCTTAACCTTAAGCTGTTCACTACCCTTCAGGGTAAAGGGTTTAGGGTTTAGGGTTAAGAGGTTTAGGGTAAAAGGGTTTAGGGTTATAGGGTTTAGGGTTTAGGGTAAAGGGTTTAGGGTAAAGGGTTCAGGGTAAAGGGTTGAGGGTTTAGGGTAAAAGGGTTTAGGGTTAGACCCTTTAAGTCTTAAACCCTAAGTCCATGAAACCTAAAACCCACACCGTAACAACCCAAAACCCCAAGCCCTAAACCCAAAACCTAAAACCCTAAACCCTAAAAGCCCAAAACACTGAAACCCTGAAACCCTAAACCCTAAACTCCTCAAAGGTTCAATTGAAACCTCAAACACTGAAAAAAAAACTGAAACCCTGAAAACCCTCAACCCGGACTTGCCTCCAACCCCAAAGTCCTAAAACCTATATCTCTACAAGCAGAAGCCCTACCAACCTAAGACCCTAAAGTGTCTACCCTGAAGCCCCAAACTCGAAATCTAAAACCCTAAAGCNGCCCTACCAACCTAAGACCCTAAAGTGTCTACCCTGAAGCCCCAAACTCGAAATCTAAAACCCTAAAGCCGCAGACCATAAACTTGCAAAGCCCTCAACCCCGCAACACAAAACCTAAACTACTAAAGCACTGAAACCCGAGAGCCGTAAAACCCAAAATCCTAAAACTCTAAATCCTGAATAAGCTGAAACCCAAAGCCCCGAAACCCTAAAGCCTTACAACCTGCCACCCTAGCACCCCAAAACCATGTACCCTACAAACCTGGAACCCTCAAGCCCTAAAGCTTAAAACCCTAAAGATAAGCCTACAACAGATCTATCGCTCCCACTGCATGAAATTATCATTTACCCCATTGCCTTTACCGGCGATAGAGGCTGGTATGCGTTAGAGCCAAAGCTTATTTGTTGGCATGTTGCAATGAGAGCGGTGGNTTACCCCATTGCCTTTACCGGCGATAGAGGCTGGTATGCGTTAGAGCCAAAGCTTATTTGTTGGCATGTTGCAATGAGAGCGGTGGGCAAGACTGCTTAGCCAGCATGGATTCCGACTTTGGGGGCGTTCAGTCGTAATCCAACAGATGATAGCTTCGTGGTATTAGCTTTTCAGCTAGCCGCATTAACCAAGTATCCGAACGAAGTGTTCCTCTCGTACTGACTTCGATTACTGTCGCAGCATCTAGTTCATCAGTAGGGTAAAACTAACCTCCCTGCTCACGTTCCATATTGGCGGGTGAACAATCCGACACTTTGTAGCTTCTGCATCTCAATGATACGAAGAGCCGACTTCTTTTTTCGATTCTCTTGGGTTTGGTGTGATGTTCAAGCTAAATTTTCCTAACTTATAGTTATAACTTTTTGTAACTTCCTGTAACCTCTGCAACCTAGTTATAACTTCTATATCACCCGGCAACCCAAAAGGAAGGTCTTAGTACGTGCCACCGCCACCAAACTGGTGGTCGAATTGAGGGGCCTTCAACCCCGGATATCTACGCCTGGTGCCAGGGCCTGCACGATATTCGGCTGAATTGTGTTGGGTTGGAACCTCATGACGAACTTGTAGAAGAAGTAATTAGATCACACTTCGGAAATCCAAGAATCCAAAGATGTTGACAGAATCTTTGGATTCCAAACTTTAGTTTTTTGGGTTTTTTTGGTAGAAACCAAAAAGCCCGAGAACATGCTTTTAATTTGGTGGTGTTGATGGTCAACATCAATGATTTCGACCAACGACACCAACAAAATTCAGTTTTGCTAGGGGAATGTTGGATTTCGTTTCAAAGCCAAAAAAGATTTGTTCCTTCATATAAGTATATACACTATGCCCCCAAATCCAGTTCTCACTGTTAAGCCCTTGCGATATTTGCAGCCAGGTCAATGTACCTTTAACGAGATTGCTTGTATAGTTCTTAATCATAACCATGTTAAAAGCAGTGATCACAATAACAATACCAATCATGACCATGATAACAATAAGTAACCTTAGTAAATATATGGATAAAACAACAGTATTAAACAATGATGATGGGAACAATGTATACATTTTACTACTAATAGCAATTTAGTTGTTACTCCAATACAAGTTTTAGCAACAGTCATCATCACCATCGTCACCATCATCATCATAATCATCGGAGTCACATTCACAATCATCATCATAGTACCCATGTAACATAAAACGTAAATGAGTGGTTATATATATATACACAGTCATACTACCAATGAACCTTGGTTACACCTTGGTTACACATCTCCACGAAGCAAGGGTTGGCGCTCATTTCTCCACCCACAAAGACCTAAGCCCAGAACCATGAGATGTCTTTAGAATACACTACGGCCCTCGCAAACGGTAGCAACAACGACAAGCAAGGTGCGGGTGATGCTTACGCAGCTGCTTCAGCAGCTAAAGGTCCTGCAGGGCCTCGGCTGCACACACACGGCACCTTGCCTGAAAAAGGGCTGAAAGGGTGCTAGGCCAAATAGCTCCAATAGCGACCGACAGCTCCAGGTTAAGGCGTAGGGTTTAGGGCTCAGGGGACTAAATTTTTTGAGAGCATTGATGAACCCACGTAAGCCCTAACTTCTAAACACCAAACGGTCTTTTCTTCTTGGCAAGACCGTGCTTCTCAAACCAGATTTCTACATCCGACTTTCCACAGCTGCTTGAGGTCGTCGACCTTACCCCCAGCTCGTCAACCGTATACATCACATGTTAACCCTAAGTCGTAAAACTTAAGCCAAAAAACATTTGAACGATTGAAGAACCGGGTACCATGTTGAAAGATATTTATGTCCTCGTTTGGATCCCAATAGACAGAACTCAACAAAGAGTGTTTTTATCCCATGTAGTCCTTACACAAAAATACAAGACTGGACCGCAAAGCCGATTTCCAATCAGTAACGCCCATATACGTTCTGCGTCTGAGGACCTTCAACCCTAAACTTTGTAAACCCTGAATCGTAGTGCATCTAAGGACATCAAGCACAAGAACTGCTGTTTGGCTTCCACGGAGCACTACATGGCAAGCCTGCCAGGTGGACGCTAGGTATTGGCGCTTAGGGTTTTAGGGCTTATACAGATTTTACGGGTGTTCTCGGCTTTTGCAGGATTCTTTTGGGTTTGTCATGTTGTTGCAGCCGTGTCGGGTTTCCTTGTTCTCCATCATAGCGTCCTGACCACATCAATCGTTAACCACCCCCGCCAAATGACAATAAACACTGGAGGTGGCATAAGGGGCGGTATAAGAGCTAATGTTAGATAGTTTAACCCCAAAAAAAACATATCTTTTATGGGTGTATATGTGTATATATATATATAGACATACTTATATATATTTATTATTATTTTTTATTTTTTTTGGCCTCGCTGCTCCTTCTCCTCCTAGCCTAGTACACTAATTGCTCATCTCTATTAACCTATTATTTCTATTTGACTGTACGCGTGACAAGGACATGAAGCAAGAAGACAGAAAGAATCAATAATTGCTAGAATGTAAGCTTTTTACGAACCACACAAAACCGGGCCCTGAGGGTGACGCTTTCTGTATATATATATATGTAAATCACATTCAGGAATTCGAAAGGTAGATTTCTTCAAACCCTGGGAGGCGTCCTAGTAGAACCTTACTTATAGGGTCATACCCCACCCCTTGTTTAGCGTACCTACTTTTCTTTTTAAACGGATCCGAACCATAAAACTAGGTGCCTTACGGAAGGGGTAAGGTATGACCCTCTAGGTAACGGTCACCCCCTCAAATATATGCCCTTAGAGGGTCCCTTCGCATTGGGGTCCTTGGTTCATACACAACTCAAAAAGTAGTAGAATCCTCATCGAACTAGTTTCCATCCCTTACTTTTTGGGTCGTTTCGGCTAAACCGTTAAGGGCACATTGGGGGTGGGTCCCGGCAGGTTTAAGGGTACACAACCCTCAAACCCTAATTAACTCCTCGAACCCTAAATCCCTAAACAGCTAAGCCCCTAAGCCCCTAGCCCCTAAATCACCAAACCCCAAAGACCCGAAACCCTTGAAAAATACCCGAAAGGCAGTTCTTAGCAGATCCTAGCAGGTGGTGGATCCACCATGATCCTGACCGATCCCGTGGTAAAGTTCATCGACTACGGCAATGCCGTCTTCGAGGGGCAAAAGAAGCCGGCAACCAAGTTTCACCAGAAGGGTTTAGGGTTTAGGGCTTGGGGTTTGAGGAGGGGTCCAAAACCCCCTTAAAACCCCCTTACAACCCCCTTAAAACCCCCTTAAAAACCCCTTAAAACACCCTTAAAACTCCCTTAAAAGACCCCATATTTAGGGGTTCCAGATGGAGTTTGTCAGGGCTTTAAATTGGTTTTTCTGGGTATGTTGAGGGTTGCGTAGGCATTTGAAGAGCCAGGAATAAGCAAGGTGGGCTCCGGGATGTAGATGATTGGATTGTTCTCTAACCGCAAGGGGTTCAAGGAAGAGGGCCTCCTGCTTACCCTTTGAGTCTAAGTAGTACTGGTTAATAGGTTTGCTACTCACAGTGGATCCCAAATCGGCGAAAACACGGACTACATGGACCCGTAGGGCTAGGGCCCATCCAGGATAAAACTCCGAACTCACCCCCACCTGTGCACTCTGTGAGCTAGGGTCATCAGCAGCGAGATGCAGAGGTAACCCAGTATGTAGATTACCCCCACGCGGCTTATTTTGCTGGGTCCTGTCAAGAGCCCTCGGAAACCTACTAAACCCTGTGCATTATAGAAACCCTCATAGCAGGACCCAAGACAAACATGAAAGCGGACCTGAGCCCTCCTAAACTTATACCCTAAACCATAAACCTATTAGGTTTGGGCTAAACCCTCAAACCTACAAAGCTAAAGCCATGATGCACCACCATCCTTCCGAATCGGGGCGGCACCAGGTTCCATGTTAGATTAGAAGGATGGCTGAACTGTTGCCGTAACTTCCTTTCGGGGTATATCTAGTATTGTGCACCAAGGCACTGTGATGGTGTTTGAAGATATATCATAGTCTAGAAGCATAGCTTCGGGATATATTATCATGGTATACGCATAGGGGCACTAGAAAGATTCTCGGGATGTAATATATAGGTACCTGTACAAAGGCACTATAGTGGGATATTATCACTGTAGATTACCTGTGTAGACCCCTATACCTACTGCTGGTGTAAACCCCAAAACCCCAAGTCTCAAAACCAAAGCCTACCGCCTCCGATCCCCTGAATCCCTTATAGAGTGTGTGTGTGTGTTAGGGCCAGGGTTTCTTAATCACCTTCCTACATTATAGACAACGACGCTTACTGCTGTTGTTGACACAAACCCCAAACCGATAGATACTCCCGCTGTACTGCAGTTGGAAAAGATCCCATAAAACAAAACACAAACGGAAAACACACAACGATAGATTGGAGTTTCCGAAAATAGGGGACCCTAATATAGTACCCTAGATAGTAGGATCCTTATTATAAGGACCCCAAAATAAGGTACTCCCTAATTTTCGGAAACTCTAAACCCTAAACCTTTTATAGAAACCCTTATAGATCCCTTTAAGGAACCCTTTAAAGGTACCCCTAATTTTCGGAAACTCTAATATTGATGTTGTAGAGTGAGGCCGCACCCCATCCACACGAAGCAGCTGCCGGCTCAGAGGGTCGGCTCAACGTTGACGCAAAAAAAGTTCGCCGTTGGGGTCGGGGTTTAGGATTAAGGGTTTAGGGTTTAGGGGTTGGGGTTTAGGATTAAGGGTTTAGGGTTTAGGGGTTGGGGTTTAGGATTAAGGGTTTAGAGTTTAGATGTTTGGGGCTCAGGGTTTAGGATCAAGGGTTTAGGATTAAGGGTTTAGGGATGTTTAGGGCTCAGGGTTTAGGATCAAGGGTTGAGCGTTTTAGGGCTCAGGGTTTAGGGCTTCTAGGGTTTAGGATTTAGTGGCTGGCGTTTAGGCTTCAGGCTCCATCGTTAGGCAAAAAATCCCAGATCCAAGCCAGAACCCCCGAGTATCCTTTCTTGGCGCCCTTGTGTCGTGAATCGCGAGTATCAAGGATATAACTGAGCGCAGCTAGGGCTTGGAACACTAGCAACTCAAACGCCGAAGGCTTAGGACCGTAAAGAGCGATTGAAGAACACTAAACCCTAAACCCCAAACCCTCGATGGGAGGATCAAGTTTAACATGTGTTAAAAACCCTAAATGCTAAACCCTTGAAATCGTTTTAGCAGCCTTTGAATAGGAGTTGAAAGGCTTGAGGCGTTTCTCAGAGCTGGACCTAATCCCTGAAGCTTCTGTCCTACACCCTCAACCCCCAACCCTAAACTTGGCGTTCTTCTGGTTGGCTCTTGGGACTTTAACTTTTCGGGTTTCTATATGAACTATAATAGGGAGGCTAAAAGTTTGACTTGTTGGAGGGGTTCAGAAGTCAGCCAAGTAAACATACCCTGAGGGTCCATGTACTCATATAGTATCATACTAGTATTAGTATATATATATATACATTATACATTAGGCTTAATGTAGTCCCTACTTAGGTAGTTTGGGGCCCAAATGCGTGCTATATGAGTACATGGACCCTTATACCCTAAACCCTTAGAACCCTTAAAGGACCCTTAAAGGAACCCTGTTTGCGCACATGGACCCGTAGGGACACTAAGAGCTGAGGTTTCGCGCGCCTGAGGTTCTCCTGAACATCCGGGGAGGTCGGAGCCGGAGCTTTAGCGTGCCTTCTGAGGTTGCGCTCAAGGGTTCTACAGGGGATTTTGGGTTTGGGTTTTGGGTTTGGGGCTTCAGGGTTTAGGGTTCTCCTTTCCCTGAGCTTGTATGAGGGTTTACTTGAACCCCAAATCTCGAAACACCTGGCACTAGATAACGCGATTGAAGCCTGCAAACCGTCTTGCAACTCCTGGACGAAGAGCCCATGCTTGAAGGCTTTGGAACCCAAAGACCAAGGTCGCGGCGCTAGTTCGGGGCCATATAGTTACAGCCGGGAAATCCCTATGAGCCCCTATAAGACCCTCGCAAGACAGGATGGGGTCCCGCTAGCGACACCTGGACGCTGGGAGTGACAGGGGCCTTCCTCGTCGCTCGGCTTGATGGTTAGGGTTCAGGGTTTAGGGTTTCGTGTTTAGGATTTAGAGTTTAGGGTTGAGGTTTCAGGTTAAGGGTTTAGCATTTCGGGTTTAGCGTATGGTAATTTCGGGATACTTATCTATTTGGTTTTGGGTTTTGGCCTGGAGGTTCAGACGTTTAAGTGTTGATCAGGGTTTGGGGTGAGAGTTTCGGGCCTGAGTGTTCAGAATCTGTGATATCTTGCTCAAGCACCCATGTAATTACAGGGGCCTAAATAAATGTTAATCTGATAAGTACGGGTAAAGCGACCCGAAGCCCTATTCTAATTGCTAAGGCCCCTATAGAATCTTACATTGGTTTTGGACCGGCGTGGTGGTACTTTCTGCAGGTGGGAAGAAGTGGAATTAGCAATGCACAGGGCCGCCGGCTCGCGCTGCAATGGCAATGTTCTGAGCCCGTAAACCCTACACCCCAATCCCTAAACCCGAATCCCTAAACCCTAATCCTTAAACCCTAAACCCAGTTTGATGTCGAATATAGTACCCTTATAGGCCCCTTATAGTAGCCCTTATAGACCCCTTTAAAGGAACCCTAGACGACCCCTTTAAAGGAACCCTATTCTAATTCTGCCACCCGGACTTTTGATGTCACGTTTATGAGGCCCGAACCCACGACTCCCAAAGCCTGAACTCCAAATGCCAGGGTTTAGGGTTTAAGGGTTTAAGGGTTTAAGGGTTTAGGGGTTTAGGGTTTAGGGTTTAGGGTTTAAGGGTTTAGGGGTTTAAGGGTTTAAGTTTAGGGTTTAGGGTTTAAGGGTTTAGGGGTTTAAGGGTTTAAGTTTAGGGTTTAGGGTTTAAGTTTAGGGTTTAGGGTTTAGATCAAAAGATGTTGCAAAAGACACCATAGATAGACGTGATTTCTGTCACAACTTATTCACTGCTTACTCGGATGTTGCTCTAAACCCAATCTGGGGGTTTCCGAAAATAGGGGACCCTAATATAGTACCCCAAATAGTAGGATCCTGACTATAAAGACCCCAAAATACGGCACCCCTAGTTTCCGGAAACTCCCATCGAGACACAACCCTAAACTCCCAAACCCCGCACCTCAACCCAGACCTTGAACCCGGGTTATGGGGACTATTATTGGGGATTATATAGGGACTACTATACCCTAAACCCTAAACCCTGATCCATTCCCTCATTCCCTACTAAGCACCAGACCCTGAAAGCTCCGAGACCAGGTCTCGGGGCAGCTGACTTTCAATTCTCACGAGCCTCAGGACGACTTTGGGTCAGGTTTCTATACCCAGATCCCCAAAAGAAGGTAGAATAATAGCCCGAAACCTATATTGGGATTATTCTACATCCTTTTGGGGTCCAGGTACCCTAAATCCTGCACCATAGCATATTGTTCGGGCTTGGGTTCCTTTTGAAGGTTCTTGAAACGGTGCCGTGAAAGTTCAGGCTCCTTCTAGCAGTTTCTGGGTTTGGCTTGGGGTTGCATTGGTGCGGCAAGTAAACCCTAAACCCTAACATGTTTGACTTTGAGGCCGTGGGATGTCTTTGGAGCCCCTTTTTTGGGGGGGTTTGAGGCTGGAGTTTGGAGTTCGGTGCTTGCGCTTTGGGGCTTTGGCCGCTTTGTGGGTGCAGGGCTAGATATCAGCAATGTTCTGACCCTAAACCCTAAACCCCCAAAAGCCGAAGCCCAAACCCAAGCCTAGACCCTGAAGGCCGGACTCCAACCTCCCAGAGACTCCAATATCCCTATTAATTAAGGAATATACCTTAAGTTATGGTGCGATCCCTAATATGATTTAAGGTATCTTCCATAATTAAGGGATATTCGGATATTGGAGTTTCTGAGCTCGAATTTGCAGCGGTTTTCCGGAAATGAATGCCCTTTAAAGGTTCCGTTAAGGGGTCCTTTAAGGGTTCTTTTCAGTGTTCCTTTAGGGGTTCCTGCAAGGGTTCTTTTAAGGGTTCCTTTGTCGGTTCCGTTACAGGTTCTTTTAAGGCTTCCTCCAATAAGGGTTCTTTTGAGGGTTCCTGTAAGAGGCTCCCTTAGGGGCTTATGCGGTCTCTAGACCCAAGTCCCTAGAGCTTCAACTCTACAAGCTAAGCCCTGAACCCATATCTTTTTATAAACCCTAACCCTGAAGCCCAACCCCCAAAAGCCCAAGCGCTGAACCCTGACACGGCTTGGGTTTGGGCCTCAGTGGCTGAGTAGGTAACCTTCAACCTTTTGGGGGTCGATAGAGTTTAGGGCTTTAGGGGTTTAGAGTCTAGGGGGTTTTAGGGTTTCAGGTATACAGGGTTTGAGGTTTAGGGTGCAGGGGTTTCGGGTTTAGGGTCTGAGTTTGACGGTATAAACTTAAGGATTCAAACGTGGTGTTGAAGACATTCAGAATGAAACCCTAACAATTAGTTATCTGCAAAGCCCTGAACCCTTGAATCCTAAAGCCCAGACCCCTTGAAGCCAAAATTCTGGTCGCAAACTCGAACCCTACACCCTAAACCCTCAAAGCTACCTGGAACCATCTTGCCAAACTCCCGCAACTCTCATGCCCTCTAGCCTGAACTCCTGGCACAGGTCGTCCCCAAAACCCTAAGCCTGAGAGACATACATGTATATAATTATATAAGTATATATATATATATATATATACAAAAAGACAGAGAGAGAGAGTGTGTGTGTGTGTGCGTAGTATAAACAAACAGACCCTCATGCAGCTTTCATCCAGGAGCTGATCCGCCTCATGGTCCAAGCGCTGGGCCCATTTCCAGATCGCCTGCTCGGAGACGCTCAAGACGCCCGCCTTTGGGGGCTCCTTTAAGGGCTCCATTCCGGGTCCCTTTAAGGGCTCCTTTAAGGGCCCCTTTAAGGGCTCCTTTAAGGGTTCCGTTAAGGGTTCCTGTAAGGGTGACCCTTTTATTGGCATTCAACCTTTTCCCCAGCGTTCTAGATTCTAAGTTTTGGGAGAGGGGTATAATGTGCTCAGATGCTTCATACTCGTACCCGAAACCCTTCACCCTATGGGCCTTGAACCCCGTTACGCTTCGCAAAAGGTGCTAAAACAAAGCCTTAACTTCCACTTGCCCCTGCAAGGATGCACGTCTACGACGGGTAGCAGAGTCGGCTGCACAGGAGTGCTCATGGGGATTATGGGCATAATACAGGAGCCTACGGCAATCGCAAACAGGAACTACTACGGAGCCTACGCGTAAACAATTACCTATACTATTTTGGGGGTTCCTTGTTATAATTATAGTATACTGGGCCCCACAACCCTATTCTGATTATTAAGGCCCCAATAGTGCCTTGCGGCTCACAGAGCCCAAGGTTTTTGCAAGGTTTAGCAAAGTTATGCGTCCTTCGAAATTTGGAGAGTTTTTTTGGGCTTTGCACCAGCCCAAAACCCTGAACCCAAACCCGCTTCGGGTCATTCTCATCCGCTGCGAGACTAGGGCCGGGAAATGCCCGAGGCTCTGAGCGCTAAAGGGTCAACGGCTTAGGGTCTAATCCTCATCCACAGTGAGCCACCAAATGCTGAACATCAATCGTGAACTCAAACTGGCAACACAAATCTAGCAGACTCAAAACCCGAAAGTTCGAGGTAAATTAGCAAAGTTCCCAAGGAGCCGATGCAACATCAGGAAAGCAACGAACTCTCATCGCGTCTCACATTGAATGGTCTGGTCCCGCGAGAGGGTAATCCTGAGCCCCGGGCCGACAACCGCCAAACCCTTCGGGGCATTTCTGCGTGCGAGGAGGGCAAGGACCCACAGCTGGCGCAGTGGCTGGGTTTGGCTTGGGCCGCGGCAAATCATTTGGGTTATGTAGGGTTTGGCTGACCCCAGACACTACTATTTCATCGGTTATGCCCCACATGTACGGGGCTATCATCTTCCATTAATATGGGTTGAGGTGTTGAATTCAGGGTCTAGGGGACTACGCTTTATGGTCTAGCTCGCTCAGTCCAATTTGATACCGGCAACTAACCATAGGCCCAAAAGTAGTTCCTTCTTGGGATTACCTTATAGGATTCTATATATGAACCCCAAAAAGGAACTACTTTGGGGCCTCTGGGTAAGGACCTGTTACACTCCCGCAGTAGATCCTTACCCGAACATGTGCACAGTCCTTTCGCTCGGAGGTCCCAAGAACTATTCAAAGTAGGGTTTAGGGTTTAGGGTTTTTACTTGGGCACTTATAAGCCCTTTGACAAAGGCATCTGAGCATCAAGGTTCCTCACTGCCTTCGTAAGTGCCGTTGTAATCAACCCTGAACCCTAAGCCGATTTTAAGCCCTAGCCCTAACCGAAATTAAGCCCCAACCCCCATGGCCTCTGTTTCAGCCAGCTTATCTTGAGCCTATATCGCTCAGACCCAGGGATCTCAGAAACGAAAACAGCTATTCCCGTATTGTCCTTAAATGGGTAGTTCTTTAAATGGTCCCGTTTAGATCAGGGTCGGAGGGCGACGGACGGACACAGAGAGAGAGAGAGAGAGACGGAGCCCTGGGCCCCAGGCAGAGGAAGCATGAGTGAACGAGTGCATGATTGGTTGACTATAATTCTAGTCTCCCTAGGACTTATTTTTCGTTTCTTGTCATACAAAACCCGAAGAGAATATTGACACATTTTTGTATTATGGCTCTATAAGGGGGTATAGATAAGCCGTCAAGCGGAAGCCCTTATAAACTTTAATCCCAGACCCGGGATGAAGGATGTGCCTGAACACTGACCCGCAACCCGGCAATCCCACATTTGGGGCCTTAAGTCGGGCGCCGCCGCGGGTGACGGATGAGGGGATGGGGTCGTAGTGTATGTAACAGTGTATGTATATGACGTTTATGTGTATATATATATATATATGTATATACACACTTTATTCATGTATGTATTAATGTCTGGATTTTTAGGGATACTCACACTAATTGGTCAGATCTTTAGTAAGATTTGATTCCTTGTGCCCTTGTACATGTGCAAACTGAACACCTTGTAAGACCCGACCCCCTGAATGTAAACGCCACGTCCTAAAACCGCAACAACAAGTCCTGATTACCAGATCTCGCTCTCTCTCTCTCTCTTGTTTTCTCACCCTGCGCAACTTTCAGAAGGCTCTCAAAAGGCACATATAAGTACAAAGTACAAATCACAAGCCGCGGTTCCTCTGACAGCTCTTGGTTTGCCAAGAGGCCGGCCAAGGCCCGGCAGCAGCCGCTTGCGCCGACCTTCTACGGCGAATGTTAGCGTCCGGGGTCCCTGGTGTCTTGTAGCTTTGTGTTCTTAAACGCTTAAGGGTTCTATGAGGGCTCCGTATACAACGGATCGAAAAGGGTTCCATAAGGGTTCTAGAAGGTTTCCAGAAGGGTTCTATAAGGGTTCCATAAGGGCTCCATATTTAACGGGGTCTATAATAAGGGTTCGATAAGGGCTTTGAACAAAAAGGGCTCCGTAGGGGCTCTGTAAGGTTTGAGGCTTTAGTTTTGGCTCGGGAGCCCTCGTGGCTCGTGTTGTGTTTTGCGTTTCCCACAGGGTCCCAAGTCCCTACTATCTATATATATATATATATATCCCAAGGAATCTAAGGACTCATATATTAAGGCTTTTGGGCCCAAAGACCATACTATATAAGGCTCTTGGGCTATTTTGATGCCCAGGGTATATATATATATATATGGTTGATGATATACATCCTGCATTACCTTATAATTAATGACTCTAGACTGTGGGAGTCATGGTATATTCCTTATTATGGGTTATTGCAGGTTTTATACCATCCACCATAGTACCTGCATAGTAGAAAGTGGGCGTTTGTCTAGTAAGAAATACTATAGTGGTTTGAGTGCGTATTCCCCATGTAAGTAGCTGAGTACATGGACTTTTAGGGTACTGCAATCGTTGTTTAACAAATGCAGCATAATTAGCAGTATCACTGTTAACAAGGCTATCTCTGAGAGAAATATTGGACTCGTAGTCATTGTAACGAGCTTTTTTGTTCCGTAACAATTTTGCCGATCGCCCCTACTGTTTGTAACATGTTGAGGTCAAACGACTGTAGGCATGATTCATGCCACTTGGATGGCCGGACCAACGCAGAACACTCTGCCAGCACTGGCTAACTCGGAAGACGTGGGACTTTATCCACGTATGGGAAGCTTCGAAAGCAATCATGACACCTAAGTTTTGCAAATCATGATTGCCGGACGCTGGCTTGTAGTCAAGAATCTTCAAGAATCATTCAAGGTACCCAAACCTGAAACCCTTGCCAAACATGTTTCCACATCATGAAAGAAACGTAGCAGCAGAAATACTAAACCCTAAACCCTAAACCCTAAACCGCAACCTCAGGTGTCCAAGTCGATCTCGTTGGGGTTTTTGTTGTAACTAAACGGTCATAGAGTCCTGGAAGAAGGAGTTACCCCAAATACCCGTTTTTTAAGGACCATAAGGGCTGGCTATGACAGTTTAAGGTACTTAAAGGATCATGGGACTTAGTAACTAGGATCATGGGACTTAGTAACTAGGGTTATCATGAGGGTAACTATACCTATAGCCCCAAACAAGGTACTTATAACCTTACTTGATCCTCCAAGCTGGGTACTTCGCTCTCCGAGCATGAGAGGCTCGATCCGAAAGAGCGCATCACTGCAGATGATGCGCTGCCAGGGCCTTGGTTAAGGTAAAATACCTCAAATGGGTTTAGGGTTTGGGATTTAGGGTATGGGGTTTAGGGTTTGGGATTTAGGGTTTTGGGTTTAGTTTAGGTTTAGGTTTAGGGTTTAGGGGTCCAGGGTTTACGGTTTAGGACAGTGAGACTCCCTCTGAAGGAACGACTACGCCTTACATGATAAAGATCCCTGCTGAAGTCTAAGGCAAATTCCCGAATTCAAAGGTTTTGGAGTCTCCAGGCGGATTTCGATTAAGGGAAGGGCACTCTTCTTGCAGGTCACATAAACGAAGTATCAAGGATTTCCAAAGCCAAGCAGAAGACTTTCAGCTACGAGGTCTATATACTTATATCTAATGACTGATTGATTTATTTTGGGTTTATTGGTTTAGTTTAGGGCTTTTAGGGTTTCGATTGTGTGGGGTTGTATGATTCTATATTTGTTCTTCACAGGACTTAATAAATTTTTCTGGCAAAGGCATCGCTTCATGTCCTGATGGACTGGGGAGGTAGGGGATTCAGGGCTCCAGTGTGTCGGGCATTGGATAAGGGAGTTTCCGAATAGGGGTACCGTATTTTGGGTCCTGATAATAGGGATCCTACTATTTGGGATACTATGTAAGGGTCCCATTGGATATGTACCTTAACCTACCCAAACCTACTTTTCTGTATGGTCCCTATAAATTCAGATTCAATATTAGGGCTTTTAATAAGAGCCCAGAGCCCCCAAAAAAAGTAGGTTTTGGTAGTTTAAGGTAGGTCCCAGGGTTTCGGGTTTAGGAATGACCCTAAACCCTAAACCGCATTCCCGAAACTGCGTGCTCAGACCTCCATATGGGAGTTTCCGAAAATTAGGGGCACCTTGTTTTGGGGTCCTTATAATAAGGATCCTACTATTTGGGGTACTATATTAGGGTCCCCTATTTTCGGAAACTCCCATATTCCAATTACCGAATGCTCAGACATCCCCCACGTACATGCCTGCATGATCCTGCATGTATCACTTATCTCCCGGAGTACCACTGGCTGGGTACTTGACCTGAAACTGTAAACTCTAGACTAGAAACGCTGAACCTTAAACCCCTAAACCCCTAAACCCTAGACGTTTACAGGTAACACATCGAGCAAGGTGCTTTCGTTAAGGGATTCCTACCGAAGGCTTTTAGAGCTCATAGGGGTTTGGTGGTGGTTGTTGTGATGGTGGCAAGATGTGGGAGATCGCTAAACTGCTACAGAAAAATGTAGATCTCAAACATCCAAGCCAATAATACAGGGGCGTACAAAATTACCCATACTATTTAGGGGTTCCTTTTTTTTTAGTTTCATAGGCCCCAAAACCCTGTTTATAATTCTAATTATTAATGCCCCTATATTACGTGGTTTTGAGGCGGCACTCCTTCATCGCGGAGGGTGGCGCAGGGGAGACGGTCAGCCGTGCCTGTTGACGTAGTTCTGTCGTCAGGGTGCCGTTTCCTGACTTTCGTCGATATAGAAGCCTGCAGAACTTCCAGTATTATTCCTTGTTGCATTGTTGTGTTTAACTACAGGAACCCCAAAACCGCAGGCTAATTCTGAAAGGCCCCCCATGTTTCAGTTTGAGCTTCTAAATCTGCCGAAGCTACCATAGATCTCGATAAGCTTGGTCACATAAGTCGAACAATATGAACAGTCAGTAAGGCCAAGCCTCAACACCTAAAGTGTAAGCCCTAAACTCCTAAACCCAAAATCACCCCCAAGCCTAAACCTCAGCACTCTCCACTTTACAGCGACCTGCGAAAGCTCAAGGTCCATGCATGAGAAGCCTGTGTCCTAGATGATCCAGGGTTCTTTGAGGAGTGCTTTGAGGATTCCTGTAAGGGTTCTAGAGAGGGTTTGTCAAAGGGATGATCCAGGTTCTTTTAAGGATTCTTTTAACTGTTCTATAGGGGTATTTCAAATTGGTCTGCTACAGGTTTTTTTATAGGGCCCATGTACCTACATGGTACATACTTAGGCCTTAAAAGGGTTCCTATACAGGTTCTTTAAGGCCCCTGTACATGCTATGTATTGACCCCAAGCTGAACAAGAGCAAGCAGGATACGTGCAACGTCACTGAGGGGGGACCCTCAAGTAAGATACCCCCTCAGATTTGGCATTTACATCCTGACCCCGTGCCCTAAACCGTAAGCCCTAAACCTAAACCGTCCTAAACCCTAAACAGGCCGCGGTGCCGCCGAGAAGTCCGAGGACGTCTCTTTCTCGCCCATCCCCGGATGGGAGAGGCAGAATAGGGTTTAGAGTTGGGGGGATATATGGTTTAGGGTTTAGGGGGTTCCGTTAAGGCCTCTAGCGGAAACTTCAAACCCTTAAAGACTTAAAGACAAAGAAGCATTAAGCCCCCCTAACCCCCCACGAGACCTCAAGCTCTAAACCCTCAAGCGTTCCTACAAAGTTGTGGGGCTTCGGGGTGGTTCGGGTGTAGGGTGTGGGGTACTGTTTCCACGGGATTAGGGATTTTCTTTGGGGTTTTAGTGTGACTGTTTCTTGTTTTTTTCAGGTGTTACGGCCGCAAGGTTGTTGGGCGCATAGAGTGGGTGGCTTAACGTGTCGCCGTTGGAGGTTAGAACCCTGGAGGTGAGGATCTGAGTATCGCAGCTTGAGGGCCGAGGGTCTCGACTGAATGCAGGGTCGTCGGGTGGTGCGAAACCCTGTGTTTGAAATCCAAAGGCATGTGGGTTGACTGTGATGTCTGTCGAAGAGAGATTCGCAGGAAGGACCCGTGCAGGTTGCTCGGAGCTGAGAATTTTACAGCGTCGGCGGTTTGCAGCAAAATACGGACGGGCTTCACCTGTTTTGCGCCCGCCATATGGGACGTCCATCCATCTAGCCTTGAGGGCTTGGGGCTCAAAGCCTGCACCAAAATCGTGTCCCTTAGCAAGTAGTCGTATTACGGGGACATGAAACTCTGCAGCGCGCACCCAATTCTCAGTGCAGGTGGGCGATGACTTCATGCCGCCCTGAGACTACTGAGAGCTGGAGCATTTACCTTAAGAGTCCCAGTGGCGAATCAGAGCAATAATACCTATAGTAGTATTAACGCTCAGCATTAACAGCCAACGGCATCTATTGACGGACAACTAACGTACATCAATACCACCCCGGACCAAAGTCCCAAGTCACGTGCCCAGCTATTGGGCCCTTGGGAGTTACAGCTGCAAACCCCAAAAACCCGAAAACAACCCCAAAGCCCTCAACCGTTTGGCCCCATACTTTCTGCCAATTTAAGTCTAGGACCTAGGATGCAGGGAGCATGCCTTACTTCCTGCCTG
Source organism: Symbiodinium sp. clade A Y106 (assembly GCA_003297005.1). Taxonomy (NCBI): domain Eukaryota; class Dinophyceae; order Suessiales; family Symbiodiniaceae; genus Symbiodinium; species Symbiodinium sp. clade A. The sequence goes on along the minus strand of BGNK01001344.1, from coordinate 67,777 downwards.
GGGCCCGTTTCTTCTGTAGGACTCGTGGGGTTGCGGGTTTAGGGTTCGGAACCGAAATCTCACTGGAAAACGCCGGTCTACCTTTGGTTAGTAGGGAATGGAAGAATGGTAGTAATAGTAGTTATAGTTGTACCCCATTCCTCCATTCCCTACTAGCCAAAGGTAAGCTAGACCTGAACCCCTAAACCCTAAACTCNACCCCTGGTTAATTCCCTACTAACCAAAGGTAAGTTAAAGGAACGTGTTGGTTTGTGCATGGGCTGTCGGATTCTCGGTGTCAGCCTCGAGTTCGGGTAAAGGGAGCAGAAGCAGCTGCAGGATTGTCGGGTTTGAGGGTCTGCGGTTTCGGGTTCGGGGTTTAGGGGTTTAGGGGTTTAGGAGTTTAGGGGTTTAGGGTTTAGGGGTTTCCGTGGTGTTGGGTTCCGGGCTGCGCTTTGGGCTTCAGGCTTCTGGAGTGTCTACATATATATATATATATATTGATCAATCATCAAATGAGCCACCTTCAATATTTAAATTTGGGGGAACATAGAGGTCTGAATGGTGCATCTGGTGTCTTTATCGCCCCCGTATTAAACGATAGAGCGCCGAGCCTGATGTTTTCTTATATAGTGTCGATGAACGTACTGTAGGACGTAGGGTTTTACTTGGGATCATCTGTTGAACCCGTGCAAGGCTTTGTATTCAGGAGCCATGTCTGCTTGGGATTTGCTTAATCCAATTTTTAATTTTAGCTCTGACATAATCGACAACATGCAATAAGGCCTGTATGTGCCCCAAAGAATCCATGCACAACCCCCGTAAGCCCCTTAGGTAGGCATGGTGCTTTCGACGAAAAGTACTGGTTAACGAGTGTGCTGATATCATTAAAGTATGTTATGCCTTCCTTAACCCGGAATAACCTACCTTTTTAAGGACTTATAGAAGGAAATCAGAATAAGGAACCCGAAAAAGGTAGGTTCTTCAGGGTTAAGGTTGCTATACGGTAAACCCCAAAAAGTTGGAAACCGGATTAAGGCCAAATAGTGCTGGGATTCCGTATACATTACTCTTAAGGATTGAGGCTATTTGGTTTCCAACTTTTGGGCTTCTACTGTACTCTCAGTCATCCCCAAGAGCTGACGACGAGACATGTGCTGCCCGCGGAAGCTGACGAAAAACTGCTGGACACGCTGCAGGGGAGGGGGGGCAGGGGGGGGGGGGGTGGGGGGGGTTTTGTGGTTTGGGCTCTAATTCCCTCTATGATTCCATACTGGGGGGGGGTTGTAAAAATTAGGGCCCCCCTTTTTTATTTTTGGGTAAACTACTCATTAGGCNGAAGGCAAGGGCGGTGACGGACTTGGGAGGTTCGAAGATGATGTCCTTCCGCAACAAGTTCATGTGCTTGGCTGGGTAGCTCAGGTTGAACTGCAAAACTTCGCTTGGTTTGGCTTTGGGCTCTAATTCCCTCTATGATTCCATATAGGTGGGTGGTTGTAAAAATTAGGGCCCCCCTTTTTAATTTTTGGGTAACCTAAATATTAGGTGCCGTATTATATTAGTGACCCAAAAGGGACTACAATTTTGACAACCACCCATATGTATTCCTTTGGTGCAAAAGGGTTTTGGAGTCTCTGGGTACTGACCTGTGATAAGAAATCCTGCGGTGGTTGCATGGACCCCACTCAAGAGGCTTACTTTGCATACAGGGTATTTGAGCACGAAGAGCCTTCTGGCCTTTGAGCCTGAAGCCTTAAATCCTAAACCCTAAACCCGTAACCAGAGAGCCCAATACCCCTTAGCAGTATGAATTACAAAGGGCTTCGTATTATGATTTAAGCTATATTCCTTTCTTAAGGGGTATTGGGCTCTCTGGGTAACCCTAAACCCTAATTTCCCAAAGCCGGACGCCAGAAGACCCTGATTGAGCTCCCAGAGCCTTGGAGTTCATGGCAGATCCCCCCCCCCCCAAAAAAAAAGGAACCCCACGCCCTAAACTTTAAACCGTACCCCAAGCCCTCATCCTGAAGCTCAAAATCCTAAAGCCTACCCTAAGCCTTAATCTCTAAGCTCCATGTGGGAGTTTCCGAAAATTCGGGGTACCTTATTCTGGGGTCCTTATAATAAGGATCCTACTATTTAGGGTACTATAAGCTCTAAATCTTAAACCCCAAAAACCAAGACCCTAGACCCGAGCAAACCCTGAACCCTAAGCAGGCAAAAGAAGATTTCGCCGGACGTGGCCACGGGCGCCATGGAAAAGTACGGGCTCAAGATTGCCGGGCGCCCAATCGCCGAGGGCTTTCTTTGGAGGCGGTGAGTACCCAGACCTTCCTGTATGCCTCAGACTCATTTAAGGATTATAACTCAAACCATACGGTCCTACTACTTTGCGAGGTTTAGTCCTTAAAGTTCCCCCCGGACTGCAGCAGTTTAGGGTTTTGGGGGGTTTAGGGTTCTGGGTTTAGGGTTTACTAGTTTAGGGCTCAGGGGCTAGGGTTTTGGGGGGGGGTCGGGGTTTAGGGTTTAGGGGTAGTTTGGGCCGCAGCAGGAGGATCAGGGTTCGCCCTAAGCGTCCTAACAAATTGGGGAACCTCAAAATTGAGGGTTTCTGAGACCCCAAAGAGACCCAAGGACTCTCCCTAGGACAATTCCGGACCCTCCCAAAGAGATACCTGGACCTTTAGGGCTGGGGAACCCAAGGCTCCATGTGCCTATATCATCGTAAACTCCTTAGTAGCTGAGTGGATACACTTTACACTTTTTGGGATAATATTACCCACTATAAATAAGCCGAAAGTGTACACTTCTTGGGGCTCATGAACTCAGCAACTAAGACTCCTTGCGTTGGTCAGTGGTATACTTGTTTACTTGTTGAGTTTACGGGTTCCCATTCCAATATAAGTAATCGAAAAAAAGTATCTACTTTTTCCCAGTGGGTTCTTCGACAACCTAGTACACTTATACTTAGGCCTTAAAGGGGTTGATATAGATACTTGAAGGATTACATATGTAGTATATAGGTACATGGAGCCTTAGGGCAGCTTACCTCTAAACCTTCTTGAGCACATAAAATCCTACCACAGTTTGTAGGAAAGCCGTGTTTGGGTAGGATAGTCGCGAACATTTGAATAGTGGCTTGGGCGTTAAATGTCGCGGAACCTTACAGCCGAAACTTAGACCCTAAGCTGCAAACCTGTATTGACCTACTGCAACATCTGCAAACCCGATCTCTTGAATGTTGTAAGTTCCCCCCCCCCAACGAAAAGCACGCCTAGATATACAGCCCCACGCCCACCACCACACAACATGCAAACCAGCAAACAAAAAGAGGAGCGGCCTGACATTTGCATGGACCACGAGTTGACCGCGTGACACGCGTGCAGTGGTTGAAAGAGGCCCAGGCGAGAACGGCTTCGCGTCCAATCAAATTCGTAAGGGTTCTTTCGGGTTTACCCTAAGGGTCCTAACAAATTGGGGAACCTCAAAGTTGAGGGTTTCTGAGACCCCAAAGAGACCAAGGACACTCCCTAGGACATTCCGGACCCTCCTAAACAGATACCTGGACCCTTAGGGCAAACCCTAAACCCTAAACTAAACCCCTTGCAGAACCCTTATAGTAACCCTTTAAAGGCACCCTTTAAAGGTAGCCCTAAGAGATACCTGGACCCTTAGGGTAAGTGGATGTATTGGGATCCGAAGGGCTCCAGGGCTTCGGAGTTTGGGCACTTGGGGTTCAGGATTGGTTTCATGGGGCTGTCCGATTGCCAATATTCCGGTTCTTATGCAGGGTGTCTGTGGGATTTTTGAGCTCTACCTAAAGGCCCCAAAGTAGTTCCGTTTTGGGATTACCTTATAGAATTCTATATATGAACCCCCAAAAGGAACTACTTTGGGGCCTTTGGGTAAGACCTCAAAGCCTCATCAGGGTTTTGGGTTTTCTGCAGCTTTGGCCGGACAGGGCTGACTGAAGCAAAGGCTTCAGGTTTTTGAGCGCTTGAGGCTTTTTGGTTGAAAGTTTTGAATGTGGGTGGTTGTCAAAATTATGGTCCCTTTTTGGGTCCCTATTATAATACGGCACCTATTATTTAGGGTACCCAAAAAAAGGGACCATAATTTTGACAACTACCCGTGTGTTTTCGTAGATGTATGGGTTTGTTAATATTCGCAGAATGCATAGTGTTCGTCGTGAGTCGTGAGGGTGTTTACAGGCAAGGAATCCGAACACAGCTCCGCAAGGTTCCATAATTAAACCCTAAACCCTAAACCATAATAAGGTTGTCAAAAATCTTGGAGACTTACCCTGAAGCTCTAAACATCCCCCCCAGCACCGCAGATGGCTTGGTCTTCTTTTCCAAATCCGCTACTTTCAGCCTTGCCTAAACCCCCCCAAAGTAGGTAAAATAATGGCCCAATACCCACAAAAGGCTATTATTCTACAGGCTTTTGGGGTCCAGGTAGGATGAGGCTGAGGGTTGGGAGTGCATGGGGCTATGTGCACACTCCACCCCAAAATTCAATCCGCAAGCCCTAAACCCACACCCCGCCAAAACACCAGAAACTTAAAATGAACCCCAAACCCTTCAAGGAACCCTTACAGAGCCCTTAAGCTAACCCTGTTCTTCTAATTCATACTTGGAGGATCATGGGACTTAGTAACTACGGTTATGGACCGGGTAACTTATGACTATGAGTACTTGTATAATTCGAATTAAGGTACCTCTACCGTTACTTACTTAGTAAGTTCGAACCTTGGACCACTAGAGACTCCTTTAAGGAATCCTATAAAGGAACCCACTATAACATCGGGACCCTAACCCTAACCCCTCAACACTAAACCCTAATCCTATTAAGGAACCCATCAGGTTCCTTTCAGTTAGGGGCCCGAAAAGCACATAAGCATAAGCATTTGATAGGGATATCCCTACCTTATTGGGCTTCTTTATAAGGGGGTTTATATGGGATATCCCTATCCTAACTTTTGCTTCTGTGCTTTTTGGGGGGCCCTATAAATCGTACCCCAAGCCCTCATCGCTGGGCTCAAGATCCTAAACCCTACCCTAAGCCTTAATCCCTAAGCTCTAAATAGGAGTTTCCGAAAATTCGGGGTACCTTATTTTGGGGTCCTTATAATGAGGATCCTACTATTTAGGATACTATATTAGGGTCCCCTATACCCTACCCTAAGCCTTAATCCCTACTAAACACTAAACCCCAAATCCTGTTAAGGAACCCATAAGGAACCTACTATTTAGGGTACTATATTAGGGTCCCCTATTTTCGGAAGCTCCCAAATCTTAAACCCCCAAAACCAAGACCCATAAGGAACCCTATTAAGGAACCCTACGTTGCCGCAGGCTCAAGTCGAAGCCTGGCTCCCGGCAGACAGCGGCAAAAATCACGGTCCAGGATCTTAAGTTAACCCTAAACCCTTTATAGGGTTTATAGTTTGTAGACCTTAAATAGGGCTCCTTTAAGGGTTCCTTTAAGGGTTTAGGGTAGAAGGGTCCATGTACCCAAATAGTCTATACTTTGGCCCTAAAGTACCTTAATAGGGACTACATTAAGGCCAAAGTATATACTATTTGGGCACATGGATCCTTAGGGTTTATATAAGGTTTATAGACCCTTGATAAACCTCAGCCCTTGAAAAGCAAAACCTTAAACCCTCAATGGGTTCAGGATCCCTCATAGTATCCCGTATAAAGTAACCCTTTAGTGACGTTGACTTTTCTGTATCCTAAACCCTGCCCAGAGGCCCCAAAGTAGTTCCTTTTTGGGGTTCAATAAGGTAGCCCCAAAAAGGAACTACTTTGGGGCCTCTGGGTAGATCCTCTCCTAAACCCTACGCTTCAGCAGACTCCCCGAGGGTTCAGGCTTCGAGTCATGTCATAGGGTCCAAAGAAGCCCGGGGGTTTAGGGGTTTAGGGGTTTAGGCGTTTAGGGTTTAGGGTTTAGGGGTTTAGGGTTTAGGGTTTTACCCCAAGGGTCTAAAGGACCCAACCAGGACCCTCCTTGTACCCTCAAATAGGGGTATACGGTCCCAAATAAGGGGCATTTAGGGTCTAATAAAGGGTAGATGGAGGGTCTAGGAATCTGGACACCTCAAGAATTTCTAACAGTATATTCCTTAGGGTTCCTTAACTAAGGTTTAGGGTAAGGGTATACTTACTACAATATACTCCCAAACCCTGTTTTAATTACTAAGGCCGCCGTATTAGTGGGTGACTGGTTTATGGTACGAAGAGGTTTATACAAGGCTTACGAGGAGCAGGAACCTGCCACAATAGGTAAATGAGAAGTTGGCTCCGAGGTTTATATAGGGTTTAGGGTTATTCTTAACATGAGGTTAGAGGTCCCATTTTGGTAGGATTCTTCTTAGTGTGAGAAGGATCTTACTGCTTGAGGTTTAGATTCGGGTCTGAAATTTTTAGTACAACTTAGAACAGCTGCTACTGTAGGAGTCTGATGAACTAATCAGGCAGACCTAGAAGTACGCTGTAAGTTCTGGAAACTCAACCTTGCTGTCGTTGGCTTAGCTAGGGGAGTCATAGCTTCAATTTCTGTTCGCAGCAGTTTCTCCGCTCTGCTAAGGCGAAAGCGTGTCTGAGATGGGCCTATGTCTATAGAAGTTTCATTAGCGGGCGACCCGCTAATTATCGTTTTAGCGTTCTCAGGATCAGGTAGAAGCAGGTCTCAAGCACCGGCCGAACAACCATTGTTCTGCTGTCGCTGGGGCCAGTTCACTGGACTTGCCCTTGCCGAGCCTAATGCCCTGTTGGGCTTCAATTCTACAAGCTCTACAGTAGTACTGATAACGAGTAATAAACCCTACGCCCTAAACCCTGAAATCGCACACCGTTCGGTGAATGAAGTCTTGATACACCCGCAACAACAAAAGGCTGAGAGCTCATTTAAAGCGGTTCAGCGGACAGGCGGTTCAGTGTATGGACACAGGTGCCTCGCTTTGAGAGGAAAACGGTTGTTGGGCTGCGTCTGGTCTTTGGTTACTCTGCTAGGCTTTGGCTTTCGGCTTCGGGGCTTCTGAGAACAAGGGGCCCCAATTGGAATCTTAAACTAGGTTATTTTATTCTAGTTAAGGCCCCAAACCCTAAACCCCTATAAACCCTAAACCCTCAACCTTAAACCCTAAGCCCTAATCCCCTAAACCCTAAGTGAATAACTTGAATCCCTAGTCTAAGGACGTCCAATCTAGGCATCCGCAGTTTTTAGAAATCCCGATTCACGGATATTGCTCAGTTTGGGGCTCCCATGCAGCATGAAAGTCCAGATCCATTGCCGAAAGTGCCCGAAGTCCTATGTATCTGTATGGGTGAGACTTACACAAACGGCAAGAACTCTTCCAAAGAAACCTCTGGTACTTTGTAATTGATTATGCTATTGGGGCCGGAAGCCCTGTTCTCATTACTCAGACCCCTATCGTGAGCAGTGCCGAATTGCCTCCCGTGTTTCAAAACTACTTCCGAAGTCCGCAACAGCTTACGATCAAGCTGCCAAGTGTCCCCGAATGGGTAACGAAGTAGTACTGGGGCCTGAATAGTCCTTAGGGTTTAGGGTTTAGGGAAGTCATTGTTGCTCAGGGATCCGAAGACTGCTCAACAAGATACTCTTGGACTATGTTTGGGAAGGTATAGTATATCGTAGACGCTGACGCTGCAAGAGAATATATGTTTTTGATAGGTCAAGGTAGTGTCACCCAAAGCTCAGCTTCTGCATGAAGTAGTCAGGACTGTGGCTTGTTGAGGTTGGGGTCCGTGGCGGAGTTTTCGGATTTCGGGTTTAGGGGGTATTTGTAGGGCTGGGGCGACTTTGGACTAAGGCTTTAGGGTCTTCTTCATTGACATTGACCCAGATACCCACTTAAGCCCGAAATCTTACATGGAGCTCGAAACCCTAAATTCTACATCCCAAGATTAAACCCTAAACTTGGCCCTAAACCCTAAAAAAAGCCCTAGACTCCAAATCCGAGACCGAAATCCCTAAACCCTCCCTGAACCCTCGGAACCCCATTCCATGTCGTGGCTCGTAGAAATCGTCGAGCCAAGCCAAGCCCTTCCTAAGTTATAAGGTCACATCATTACATCAGACGTATATATGCATATATATATATGCATATATATATATATAGAGTAACCCCATGAACATCATATATATATATATACATATGTATATGCACGCAGACAGACGGACATACAAGCATGTGCACAGAGTGCAATCTCCCAGCCAGTATTTGCCTAAGCCTTGCATCCCTACAGCCTAAAGCCTCAGTTGCAATAGCACGACTGCCGCTTCTACGACTAGGATACTACGGCATGCGGCAAGCAATACTTCCGCTACTGCCACCACGACGAACACTGCACCACCAGAACTAAAGCCACACTTCTACTCTTATGCCAAAGATCTGCATCCTTCTTCACGCTTCAAGTAAAGATGCCGAAAGAAGTGTCCGGCGTGTTGGTCACCGGCGATGCCTCCATCATCACGTACGTGAAGCGCGGGACCCAAGCAGAGTTGGTTCTTGTACTTGAGGTTGGCTGAGCCCCGCGTACTTGAGGTCGGCTTGGACACACTCGTCTTGCTAACTGGAGGTTGAATACTGTTGGGGTTAGGGGTCCTTTCTTAGGGCAGCCTATAAAGCAAGGATCGAACTAACTGCTTGGGGGTCTCGACCAGGCAGTGCAACTTATGTATTGAAGTGTATCCTGAAGCACTCAAACATCAAAATCTAAACCTGAATCAATAGTCTGATTACGACTCTTGTGCTGACGGTGCACGTCAGAGATTGTTCTGTGCTTGCATGTCCCTATCGGTTTTCTATCTTCCGCGGAGATTCGGCAACAAGTGACTCTGCTCTGATATTGCGCGACCCCAAGGGGTACATCGACAGGTTCCGCTGTGCGGACACGAGGCGGGCCGCACTTTGCGGACATATATTATGAGGAAATCGTAGTAACGAACCCTACATTCATGTAGGTTTCTCGTATTTTTCGGAATATGATATGTTAAAATTAGGTTCAGGTAAACCTCACCCCAACTCCCCTGAAAAATTTAACGTTGCAGGCCCATTATGCACTATACTATAACCATAATGCTAGTATCTTATGCCGTATCCCCCCAAAGCCCTATGTTCATTGTCAAGGCCGAAATATTACACCCCTACAAAATCTAGTTTAATGCCTTTCTTATGAAACCCTTTCAAGGATCCCTAGTTCATGTTTAAGGCCCCTTCCCTAAACCGCTCAAACCCTAAATCCCCAAACCCAAAGCCCGAAATCCTTATGTAAGCCCAAAGCATCCCAAAGCACTATACGCTATACCATACTCCAACTCTAGATCACCCCCTGAACCCTAAACCCCTAAAATCCTAAACCCTCAACCCCAAAGCTCTAAACACTGTTTTGCAACTCTACTTAAAGGATCATGAGACTTAGTAACTAGGGTTACAATTAGGGTTACTATACTTATAACCCCAATGAAGGTAATCCAAGTGGGTGGTTGTCAAATTTTTATGGTCCCTTTCTTGTCCCTAGAAAAATACGTCACCTATTGTTTAGGGTGCCCCAAAAGGGCCGTAATTTCGACAACTACCGAAGTAGATGTCCCATGATCCTCCCAAGTAGACCCTAAACCCTAAACCCTGTAGATCCCTGTAAGAACCAGATCACCGAGGCATGTTGGAAACTCACGGGAGGCGTCTGCACACCAGGCCGGCGGGGCCCTGCACCTCCTCTTGGAGGATCATGGGACTTAGTAAGTAAGGTTTTAAGTACCGAAATTGGGGTTATAAGTAGTTGTAAGTATAGTTACCCTAATTATAACCCCAGTTACTAAGTCCCATGATCCTCCAAGCTTTACGGGTTCCTTTTTAAGGATTCCTTTGAGGGATCTCTAAGGGTTCCTTTCAGGGATCTTTGAGGATTCCTTTAAGGGTTCTATGGAGGGTTTTTTTGGGGGGCCAATGACTAGGTTCCTTTTTTAAGGAGTCCTTTAAGGGTTGTATAAGGTTTTATATGGTCTACTGTCTATTTGGGTACGTTCTCTCAAGGGTTCTTCACCCTAATTGCTATCTATTTGGGCGCGTGCGAAAGAGGTTTTATAGGGTTTACAACCTATTTGGGCACATGCATCCTCAGGGAGGAGGGTGTCGTTTGAGTTCCGTTTCAGGGCTCTGGGCTTTGAGCGCGTAGGGTCTGGGCTCTTCAAAAGCTCTCCGGGGTGCCAAGGGTCGGTCCGTCCGGCCGTCCGTCTGTCTGGCATACAGCATGCATGCATACATCTGGGTGGTTGTCAAAATTAGGGCCCTTTTTGGGTACCCTAAATATTAGGTGCCGTGTTAAAATAAGGACCCGAAAAGTGACTATAAGTTTGACAACCACCCATCTGACTGTGAGGACATGTCTAATTCTAGAACATGTCCAACAGTTCGCGGCCTCATGCTTGATCAGTGCTGGCCTAAATCTTGGATGCTAGGCCCTAACGCCGGACACGCCCACCGCTAAACACCCTGAAGCAAGAGTCGACATCAAGGCAATATTAGCTTTCCGACTGCTGGTCCTCTCTCCCTTTCCCTCTAAACCCCCAAAGCCCTAAACCCCTAAACCCTGAAAGCCTAAGCCTTCAACCCCAACGTTCCAAAGAGGGGTTAGCCTTCGTTTATGGTTAAGGAGTTTGGGGCTATTGGGTTAATAGGGGTCCAAACATAATGGTACTTGGACCCTTTGGGCTTTTGAACTGATGAGTTCTTCGCAGAAGAGACGCTTAAAACCTAAACCCTACTGCAGCAGCTGCTGGCAGTGCTCCATACTGGAGCTCGACGACAAGAACGTCTTTTGTTCCGGCAGCAAGGCAGGCATGCTGTGTTCACGATCATGCGCAGTTCGTTCCACTGACTATGCACAATCCCTCTCATTTATGTCTTTTGTTGTTAATGTTCCTTTTGGGCTGTTTGGGCAAAGCTCAACACTTTCCAGCTCAGCACAGGACGTCAGCAAGTGGTTGCAGAGCAAGGTCGATGCCTTCGTGTCCAAGAACCTGCCTCCTGGCTGTGACCTTCAGGGTTTGTCTTATCGGATCTCAGGGCTTCAGCAAGTATATAGGGTTTAGGGTTTAGGGTTTAGGGTTTTGGGTTTTGGTGGTTTAGGGTTTAAGGGTTTTGGTGGTTTAGGGTTTAGGGTATAGGAGGGTCTTTCAGGGTAGTACTGGATTTGGGTCTTGCGGATGTCTGGGCCTGTAGGGTTTAAAGATGCTATGTAAATGGGAGTTTCCGACAATGAGGGGTACCTTATTTTGGAGTCGTAATAATAAGGATCCTACTATTTAGGGTGCTACATTAGGGTCCCCTATTTTCGGAAACTCCCATATCCATGGGCCGAACTCTACTCTACTTCAGATGTTCTTCCGTTGTGTGGGATGATTCTGCGGCATTGTTAAAGGGAGTTCGTGTTTTGCTGACTGGTAACCTGCTGCCAACAGCTGCGGCTTAAGGTTTCAGGTTTCAGTCTGGTCTGCCAACTATATAGAACCTTAGCTCAGCCAAGCTCCTAAACACTAAATCCCTTGTATAGAACCGTATAAGCCTCAACAATAAACTCCAAAATCTCAATTGCAAGAGTTGATTTTTTCTGGCTGTGTTCAGCCCCCAGCTCAGAAACCCTGAGTCCTAGGGTGTAGGGTGATGGCCCCTTTGTGCCTGTAGTTGGAGCCTAAATACCCACATGCTCATGCTTGCTCCTCTCACTTGGGCGCCCTTCTATGAAAAGACAACGCAGGCTGCGTTTCTTGCAGTATGTCCACAAGTCTGCAGAGCGTGCCCTGTGAGACTCAAGTATCGAATGTTGCAGGTGCCAAATCCTGTCCGTAAACACTATTCACTATTCATGCAGTCCCAGGCGCTACTACACACTCCACCCTCTAGGTTAAACCTTTGCAGACCCTCAGCGCCCGTAACCCTTGTAACGACAAGCCCTACAAAGTCCTATCGCACAATGCCCATGAGATTGGAGAAAAGCGCTGCAGAATCCTATGAAAGCTACAATCCCCCATGTTAAACTCTAACCCCTGCAATTTCCTCGTGAGGCTGGAACCTCCAGAGGACACCGTCAGCTTTCAGCCGGCGGGGCCCTTTACGCATTGCGGGGCTCAGAGGTTTTAACGCCCCGCCTGATCCCTCCAAAGACCTACCGCTTTAAGGACATGAATTCATTGATTCATTCACTCATTCCTTCAATCATTCAATCATTCAATCATTCATTCAATCATTCAATCATTCATTCAATCATTCATTCACTCCTTCATACATACATACATACATACATAGATACATACATACGTGTATATGTATATGTATATGTATATGTGTATGTGTATGTGTATGTATATGTATATGTATATGTATATGTGTATGTATATGTATACGTATATGTATATGTACATGTACATGTATATGTATATGTATATGTATATATAACATATATATATATATATCATGATAGGCCCTAGACCTAGACAAGGCAGGTGGATCAGGGTTCATTCAGGTAATGCCTGAGTCCAGAACCCTGCTCTAAGCCCAAAGCACGTTTGTCCAAGCCCTGGCTCCCCAACCTGGGCTTGGGAGTACCATACTTTAATACTTCTTCTGGGACTTGCATTATGAAACTAACATCTATACTTTTTCTCCTTGGTTACTTCAAAGCCCAGCAGCCCTAAATGCCATATCCCGCTTTGCTTACTAACCCTGAGGGTCCAAAGTACTCAATACTTAGGTACTTGGGTTGGGAGCAATAGTCTTGTATGTTTTTATTTCGGGGGAGTATATGGTTATTTGGTACTTGGACCCTTAGGGTAAATTCATCAAGGCGTCAGGGATGGTTCAGGCTAAGTTCAGCCGGTTACTGGCTTCCGGCTTAAAGATCCAGCAGTGTCGGCCAAGAACCAGCTGCTTTGCTTTAGCAAAGACCAGGGTGTAGCGTTCAGGCCGGAAGGGTGCGAGTAATCCTTGCCATACGTTGAATAACTTATGTGCTGTTAATGGTAAATCGTGCCTAACATGGATGCCAGATCGAAAAAATACCAGTACTGGCAAGTACATGTGCCTACCTGAGCCCCAAACCACAGAACCTCTGATGCCGATGGGCGCTTGCAGACAAGCATAGGACACACAGACCTTCGAGTTGATTAAGAGTTCTGGAATCCCGCCAGGGAAAAGTGAGCCTTCTGAACCCAGATGCAAGACGAGTGGGCTTAGGGTTTCAGGGTGTAGGGTTCGATGTGGTTTTCTGGACAAGCTAAAGGTTTTCCAGACAATCTACTGCTGACGGTCTGCCTAGAAAAGCTTATGGGGTGTTTTTTCGTCCCACACTCAACTCCATGAAGTATGCTGAGCAGCTTAGGCTTAGGCCTCAAGACCGGATCCGCCAAACCCTAAACCCTGAAACACCAACATTCCCCTTTAAGGGGACCTTACTTAGAACCCTATAATACCCTTTAAAGGGGACCCTATTTTGGAATCCCATAGTACCCTTAAAGGGGCTCCTATTATTTATTATAGTACCCCATAGTACCCTTTAAAGGCGGAGAAGCCGGCCAAGGGCAAGGGGAAGAGGCTGGCTTGGCGATGTGAGATTATCCGCTTAGTATGGGTTTTGGGGCCTGTTGGGGTTTAGGATTTAGGGTTTTAGGGCTTAAAATTTTAGGGTTCAGGATTTTAGGGTTTAAGGGTTTAGGGTTTTAGGGTTTAAGGGTTCAGGATTTTAGGGTTTAAGGGTTTATGGTTTTAGGGTTTAAGGGTTTAGGGTTTTAGGGTTTAGGGCTTGGGGTTTACGGTTTAGGGTTTTAGGGTTTAGGGTTTCTAGGAATCTATAGAGGGTTGCTATGAAGAGACTCCTTATAGCAACCCTGCCAAGATTCCCAGAACTCCTGGAGTGCTATTATAAGGGGTACTGCAAGGAATCCGTACGGATTTCAGGTTCTTGCTAGGCAGAGAGAACGACCCAAAGAGGATGATGGTCCCCAGGTCCTTAAACCCTTCAACCGTTAAACCCCAAACCTTAAACCCCTAAACCCTAAACCCTCAAGAAAGACATAAATAGAAATGGCTTGTCATTGCTGCCGTTGAGCGCCTTAAACCGTCAATTTCAAGCCCAACCCAACCCAGAACCAGGAACCAAATTCAAATCAGTTTCCAGTCACAAAACCCAACTTCAGAAAATCAGGTTGCAGTCGCAAAACTCCTGCCCCCGCCCCGACCCCCTTCCTAGCCCAGCCCACCCACNATGCACCCGTAAGCCCTAAAACTCAGAAAACGCTTACGAAGCACTGATGCAACACAACTGAGTGAGCCCTTACAACACTCGTATATGAATCCCTTCTGAACTCAATCACCCATCAACCCCAACCCCCAGCCCAGCCCAAATTCCCAAAATCAGGTTTCAGTCAGAAAACCTGGTCAAAACTTTCGGTCAAAACGTTTCGGTCAAAACTTATTGGCACCCAAACCCTTGACAATTTCTATAAACCCCTCAACCCCAAACCCTAAACCCCTAAACCCTAAACTGTGAGGCCCTACACCCCTCAGCCCTAACCAGAGTTGTTGTTTGCTGTTTTGGTGCTGCAGGGCTTGTGGTTTGAAGTGTCTCGATCCGGTGAGTTCGGCAAAGAAAGGATCCCTGAACCCCAAACCTCGAAAACATCAGCCCTATGCTCCTGAAACCCTGCCCCAGGGTTTAGGGTTTAAGGTTTAGGGTTTATTGCGAATCAAGAAACAAAGTCAATTTTTCATCTCAGGGCTTGAAGGCTCCAGGGTTCTTGTGTTTTTGTTTTCAAGGTGGGTGTCCTGCTTCAAGATTTCGGGTTTCATGGATTTGGGATTCTTGGTGAAAGGCAGCGGTGTTGGGCTTTGGTGAGGGGTCTGCACCGCTCAGCGAGAACTACGCACTGCGAAGTATCCCGACCCTTTGCACAATGGGCCCAACGCATATACACTTGACAGAAAGCTTATCGTAAACCAGGCATTAGCAGGGTTTCTTTATCGCAGTTCTGCCGTTTGGATCCTTCAGTGTATGGGCACGGCATCAACGCAGGCAGAAGAGAGCCGCTCCAGCAGACTAGCTGCCCGAACGGATTGGAGGCAACTCGCCCGATCGCTCGGCGGAGGAAAATTAACTACATCGTCTTCCGTCAAGGGTTCCTGGAAAGTGTTCTGTAGCGTGTCATATGGGTTGAGGGTCAAGGCAAAGAGTAGTTCAGTTTCTTTAGTAGGCCAATATAATTAGTAGCGAGACCGTAAAATCTATTGTGGTGATCGTGAAGAGATCAGAGTCCGACTGTCACAGTTAACGCTATTGAATATAAACCCGAGCACTTAGTGTCTCCTGTTGCACTTGTTCTAAGCCTCCAAACCTTAAATCCCTAGAGCCTCTAATCCGGCTGTTGCTACCCAGAGAGCCCAATACCCCTTAATTAAGGAATATGGCTTAATAAGCCTACAGTGAATTCTAACCCCGACAGGGAGCCGACAGCTTCCGACACCAAAAGCCCTCAACCCATAATTTAGGGGTCGAAATAATGGGTTATACGTAGTTATCTCATTCCTGAGAGTTCCTAAGCACAGGTAAACAAAAATGCACACCGAAACCCCATTCTAATTTTTTCAGGCCCCTATACAACACCCCTGTAATAGCCGTTTTGGAGACCTACTCTAGAAACCTTCAAAGGAACCCAGGGCCACCATATTCGCACCTTTCTTACAAGCCAGACCGGAAGCTGTTGCTGCTGAAGCGGTGGAGGTCGCGGGGTTCAGGGTTTAGGGGTGTAGGGTTTAGGGTTTAGGGATTTACAATGTTTAATTAGGGCCTATAATAAGGTTCAGTGCCCAACATGCTCCAAACCCAAGCCAAATCAGTGATTTCTTGTTTGCTTGGATCATATAACACCATGCCGGTTGTGGGTTGTTGATAATGTACGACCCTGGCGCGCCCCTGAGGCTCAAATCACCATGGTTTCATTTGGGATGCCCCAAGTCTGAAAACTTAAACCGTGAACTCCCTAAACCCTAAGCCTTCTAAGCTCGAAACCCCGAAACCCAGGACCCACCAAGACCTAACCCCGGCAGCAATGAACACCCCTTAAAAAAAACGCAAGGCCCTCAACCCTCAAGCCCCTAAACCCTGAACCCCCCAAGCCCCTAAATTCCATGCTCAGGGTCTATAGGGTTTAAGGAGTTTAGATGCCTAAATTGTCCTCACCCCATGTCAGTCTTTGAGCCAGTCTGCTTGCCAGCGCCTCAGATGTACATGTGGTCTTGAGGACTGCCGAGTTTGGTGTATATATATATATGTATATGCACACACACATATTCTCAAGTGTATACATGTGTATATATATGTATATGTATGCATGCATGGATAGATATATGTATGTATGTCTGCATGCACGCATGTATGCCTGCATGTGTATGCAGGTATGTATGCATGTCTGTATGCATGTACGTATGTATGCATGTATGTACGAACTCTAAACCCAGGTCAGATGGCTTGAAAAGCGACATCCGCTCCTTGCTGAAGGATCTCGAGCTGCAGGCAAGGCTTAAGGCGTCTAGGGTTTAGGGCTTCGGGTTTGGGGCGTACCATGGCGTACCTGAACCCGATAACCCTGGTGATTTCTTTGCTTATGGCAGCAAATCAGATTTTTGTTTGTTTTTAGGGTGTAGGTTTTGGCCTTGAAGTATATAGGTTCTAGGGTTGGGGTTTGGGCGCAGGGTTTAAGGTTTACGGATTGAGTTTCTACGTGCTTACGGTTCCGGGGACTTCAAACTACAAGCTTGCGGCTACAGGGTTATAGGGCTTGGGGTTCAGACACATACAGGGCTGGCTTTCCAGAGCATTCTTACGTTTAAGTTCCCATGCATGACAACGGGACAACACACTGTTCAAACATATTCTGCAGGCAATGGCATCAAGGGCTGTAAAGGTAGTGTTGATATATAGCCTTTATCCCCAAACCAGCAGACCCCACAACTGTCAACATGCCGCCAGACCAGGCCACGACCCAAGCCAAAAGCCCCCAGTTTATAAATTACAAACCTCACATCAAACCAAAATCCTACACCCTAAACCCTAACACCTACATAACCCAGCAACCCTAAACCCAAACCCCCAAACCCTAAACGGCCCTAACCCTTAAACCCTAAACCACCAAAACCCTAAACCCTAAACCCTAAACCCTAAACCAAAACCCTAAACCCTACTTAGCACCCAGAAGCCCGACATCAAAGCTCTGGAGCCCCATGAGCCATCTGTAAAACAACCTTAGGGTTTAGGGTTTATGTAGGTTTTAGGGGTTTAGGGTTTAGGTTTTAGGGTTTAGGGTTTAGGTTTTAGGGTTTAGGGTTTAGGTTTTAGGGTTTAGGGTTTAGGGTTTAGGGGTTTAGGGGTTTAGGGTTGGACCAAAGAAGAGGAAGCAACGCCACCAGGCAGCCGCTGAGCCGGGCCAGACCGAGCCGGAGAGAAGGGGGGGAATGTTGCTTTGTGAGTTTAATCTTCGGGTTTAAAAAGAGTTGCAGGGATTTGTAGGGTTTAGGGTTGGTTTAAGGTTTAAGGCTTATAGGGGTCAGGTTTAGGGTATATAGGGTTCGGGTTTAAAAGTTTCAGGGATTTATAGGGTTTAGGGTTGGTTTAAGGCTTCGGGGTCAGGTTTAGGATATATCAGGTTCTGGGCTAATTTAGGGCTTAAGGTTTTAGTTCGCGACTTAATCTTGAACCCTTGTTTCACCTGTGTTTGTTGAAGACGGGGTTGTGGGCATTGGGTTGGATGGTTTTGGGGGCGGGATGAACGGCTTCAGAGTCTCGGGTTGACTTGAGGGTTTGCATATGCGGTTTTCAGGTTGGGTTGAGGCTCTGGAGGTGAACAGTTTTAGGGCTTATTCTGGTGCTTAGCGATGTAATTCACTGACTTCTTAGACTTACGGGGTTTAAGTAAGTTACCTTAAACCCTAAACATCCCTAAACCCTTAAATGTCTTACTGTTACTGGCTGTAAACTAGACTTTTCAACTTTTGGGGTTCTTATAAGGTAGTCGATTCTGAAAGTTTCAACTTTTATTATTCCCTTGGGTTTTGGGCCAATGAGATGAAGAACCCCTAAACTCTAAACCCTAAACCCCTAAACCCTATAAACCCTAAAACCGAAGGGTTTGTCTTTAGGGACCTCGAGGAGCCCGGGTCTACCGAGCCCCTGCGCCTCGCTCCACAGGCTGGATGGTAGGGTTACCTCCGGCCCGAAAGACCTACCTTTTCAGGAACTATATATACGTGTGTATATATATATATACACACATACACATACACATACACATACACATACATGTACATGTACATGTACATGTACATGTATACATATACACATGTATACATATATACAAATATACATAAAAACAACTTATATACATATACATATATATATACATAGAAAAAGCCATTTTAAGGAACCCCGCCACGGCAGGTCTTTTCGGTTACTGGTAGGGTTTCGGGGTTTAGGTTTAGGGCCTCTCGGAGCTAGTTAGGGTATGATAGAAGCCGGGACGTCGGGATGAGAGTTTAGGGTTTAGGGTTTAGGGTATATAGGGTTAGGGTATATAGGGTTTAGGGTATAGGGTTTAGGGTATAGGGATTAAGGTTTAGGATTTCGTAGGTTTGTGACCTTGTCGGTCCACGGGTTGGGCTAGGTTCAGTAGCCGGGGCAAACTAGGGAGAAGAGGGTTTGGGGTTTAGGTTTCAGTGTTTAGGGAGAGAGGGCAGCGATAGACAGAGACAGGGCCCCACAAGAGCCAGGGCCCCGCAAGAACAAAACTACTCAAGTTCGGAGATTCAGAGGCACGCATCAGAAGCCGCTACCGCCCTATTCGCGGCCGTGGCCACTTGACGCCGCCGGGCTTGGATTTGTCTTTGCTTGGATGCTTTGGGTTTGCGGTGTAAGGTTCAGGGATGCAGGGTAGACCTCGACCCCCCCCCCCCCCCCCAATACAGTTGTCCACCCAACAACATCTAATGACCCCCCGACGAAGCATTAAACAAAAAAAAGCGAGTCGCGACGTACATGTCGGACGGGGACGGTTGGNCCCCCCCCCCCCCCCAACTCATTATAGCCGTAGCCCAAATACATCACGTACCCTCTGTAAGGACCATAAACCATAAACATGGTAGTGGGGAGGTCATGGTGGGGTTGCAGGGTTCAGGGTCCAGCGTTTAAGAATACTTAAGTTCGGAGTTCGGTGCATGTCAGCTCTGAGGCTTGGGATGTTCGCTGTCGTTCTTGCAATTTGTGGTTTTAGGGTTTTGGGTTTTCAGTTCCTGGTGTCGGGATTGTTCAGAACAGAAGTTTCGGGAAAGGTTGTAGCTGAGGCAGCTGCGGAATTTCACCGTAGATTTGTATGCCTAAAGCGGATGGGGTTCAGAGCAGCTTTATGCTCGTAGTAGAGTAGGTAACCTTTAATCTTCTTGGGTTACTATAATCCCTATACGTACAATCCTATTTTCCTCCCAAAGGTTAACCTTAGTTCCCCAGGATGCTGGACAAGTAGGTTATGCCACACTCTAAACGCTCAGCCTAAACTGGCTTCTCCGGCAGTACCCTTCTGGCTGTTTTGGGTGGTTTACTATTCTTGCTAATTAAGTTGAATGATCGGAAAAACGGTACCGTGATTGCGGAGGAGATAATGGTAACCTAGTGATGTTTTGGGGCCTTGCATCCCGCTGCAAGGATTGAGCCAGTGAGTGCTGCGCGTTCACCGTGGGACGAACGCCTCTTGTTCGCGTGTATTCCTGCCTTCGCTCATATTGAGATGATGAACCCTTAACCTCTACAGACCCCCACTATCCCAGACCCTGATGGGACTTCTAGACCTGCTGGTGCTGTTTTTGGCTTCACTTCAAGGTGGCAGTGAGAACTGTTCAGGCAGATGTAGGAGCCTGATTGCTTAGCCATATACATCCCATCCTACCATCGTCGAAAGGAAATCCGAAGCCCTCGACCCTTGGGCATTGTCATCCCATTCTAATCGACAAGAATTTTTTAGGGCCAGAGTACTCAGCGCCCCTTCGTTATTCCCGAGCCGGGGCAAGGGCAGGACACTTCACCAGTCGTCAAGCTTTGTGCTGGCTTTTACTTTCAATGTAGAGCCTGGAGGATGAGAACGATGTTTTTTTGAGGGGCGGGGGTGTGTAAATTATACTTGAATATATATAGATGTATCGGATTACGATAAGGGAATAGTAAATTTCAGACGCCTATGTTATCTGCTTGCTGTTGCAAACGTCACTTCACTAGTCAGTGGGCTTTTCCAAGGAGTCAACAAATTGGTGTAAAGTTGTGTGTACCCCTTCTTGCTGTTGATTTCACACCGACACTCCTCGCTTTGAGGGCCGTTGACGTGGCTGAACTGAGCTAAACGGCCTCGCTAAACCATCTGGTCTAGGACGTTGCGGAATACGAATGTTATATTCCTTTGACGGTCTAGCACCTTGCGGACTACGAATATTATATTCCTTTGATGTGTATCTCCGTATGATTCGTAAGTTGTTCGGCGAGGCTTTAGTGGCCTCCCCAGTGACGAAGGTGCGCTTCTCAGTTTGGGGCTTTCTCCGCGTTCGAAAGATTCGAACCATCTTTTGCGGGAATTCGAAGTCTGGTGCCACAGCTGCCTGGTTTCTATCCTCCCCTAAGGGGTTTAGGGTTTAGGGTCCATGTACCCAAATAGTATATACTTTGGCCTTAAAGTACTCCCTATATAGGTACATTGAGCCCAAAGTATATACTGTTTGGCTACATGGACCCTTAGGGCTCACTCAGACTTACTATCGTGTCAAACGTATAGTATCCCCTTGTCAGGCAAAGTGGCCCTACTCTATTTGGCTATTTGGAGCTTCAGGGTGAACCGAAAAAGCCTAGCTGCGATTCACACCGATATCTTGGAATCCTGCAGCGCAAACCCCAAAAACCCAGGCCACTTTTCGATGCAGTCCTTGCAGGTTCTTGCCGTCTCGAGTTAACGGCTGTAGCTTTGCGACAGCCGCCATCGGCAATGGCTTCCACAGCTCGTACGTCCTACCCTAAAGCCTTGAAGCCCTTCCCAAAACCTTCATCACACTCTCTAAAATATGTCTTGTAGAACCCTTGCAAACCCTTGTGATTGTTCTATTTTGCTGGTTCAGGGGACCCTAGCCCTAGTATACTTGTAGAACCCTCTAGGCCCTTGGTGATCTTCTCCGCTCAAAGGTCGAAGTTGCAGGCTTTCAAACCGACCCAGAGGTTCCAAGTATCAAAGCTTACCCTGAGGGTCCAGGTATCTCTTAGGGGTACCTTTAAAGGGTTCCTTTAAAGGGTTACTATAAGGGTTCTACAAAGGGTTTAGGGTTTAGGGTTTGCCCTAAGGGTCCAGGTATCTCTTTAGGAGGGTCCGGAATGTCCTAGGGAGAGTCCTTGGGTCTCTTTGGGGTCTCAGAAACCCTCAATTTTGAGGTTCCCCAATTTATTGGGACCCTTAGGGTAGTAGTAGAGTAGGTAACCTAGGTAACCTGGGTAACCTTAAAGCTTTTTTGGGCTACAAAAAGAGGTTCTATCAGGGGTTGCATCAGGGATTCTATTAGGGTCCATAAGGGTTCTTTGGATACTCCCGGAATAATCCTTAAATACTCCCAAAGGTTAATCTGTTGTTCCCGTAGGTCCTGGACAAGTATCAAAGTAGGGTGTTAAGCCAAGTACTATACTCTGAACGGTTTCGAGCAACTAAAACTCTGCGTACTGCTTGGGCCTGTGGATCCTCTGGAACCCTTAGATGCCCAAATGGGTTCCTTAAACGGGCCTGAATTGTCAGAATAGGGTTTTGGTGTATATTATACTATAACTATAATAGGGAACCCCCCAAAGTGCTATAGGTAATTATTGGATTCCTTACTCGGCGCTTGGATGTATAGGACATGCCGCAGGTCCTGAAGAGCAGCTACAGAAGGCCTGTCAATACCCTAAGTGCCCTAAGTGTCCATGTACACAAATAGGGTTCCTTTAAGGGTTCCTTTCAGGGTTCCTTCAAGGGTTCTATACGGGTTTAGGCTATAGGGGTCCATGTACCCAAATAGTATATACCTGGGCCTGAAAGTACTCCCTATATAGGTACATTGGCCCCGCAGTATGTACTATTTAGGCACATGGTCCCTTGGGGCCTTAGGGATACACATGCTCAGGGTTGGGGGTTGTTTTGTGGGTTCCGTGTTAAAGGTTCGACTCAGCTTCGATAGGGGTACTATAGGTTTGTTAACGGGATGTAGGTTTTATGGTTTAAGGGTCCAGCCTACTGAGTAGATGAAGTTTACGTTGCTTGTAGGAACTTGGACCCTTTTGGTTTTGGTTTTGGGGCCGGGCTTTGGGTGTTGGGGGTTTGGACTTGAGGATTTGGGTTGCTCGGGGTACTTTGGCGGGTGTATATCGGGCTCTCTGTGAATTTGATTCGCGATGTGCAAACTTTTGGGTATTCTTTGGATATATTGCGGTGTTACAGGGCTAAGTGATGAACAAGCCCTGCATCATCTCGTTTTTCCCGATGGCTCCTGTAGATGTCTTCTTCAGTGGCGTGATCAGGTCCTACACACAAGCCAGGCCAGGTAGACACAAAATTCACAAGATGATAAGATACTGCAGCAGGACAGAAAGGTCCCCCAGCCGCAGCACCCAATCCCTAACTGTAGGGATCCAACGCCTAAAAATCGGGCATCTGGGTTCAGGTTGGTAATTATGTAGATTAGCACTTGAGTATATGCTTACGAAAGGCTAATTAGGCACTCAAGCCATGTTGATTGTCCCAAACCCTGAACCACTGAACATCACTGTAAACCCCAAACCCTAAACCCCCATGCTTTGCGTCCATCTTGCACCTCCCGAAGAGGCTAGGAATTCCCAAAGGGCCCTAAGTACCTGTGTACATAGTAGACAGGGGGCGTTACATAGTAAGAATTAGTATCATGGTTTGGGTAAGTATCCCCCAATTCTAGGTCCTTAGGATGCCGAAAACTTGAACCTGAGCCTGATAACCTCAAGCGAAATCCCTAATCCCAAATTCCTAAATCCCTCAGCCGCCTCATCCTACTCATTGGACCCCAAAACCCCTAAACCCATGCAAAACCCTAAACCGTCTGGACCCAAAAACCCCTGAAGCCCCAAACTCTCGGCCCGGTTGGCCTCCAAACCTTCGACCCTTCCTACCCTAAGGGTCCTAATAAATTGGGGAACCTCAAAATTGAGGGGCCCCTAAAGGGTTTAGGGTTCAGGGTTTAGGGTTTAGGGTAGGAATGTGAGAAATGTAGGATTTCTGAGACCCCAAAGAGACCCAAGGACTCTCCCTAGGACATTCCGGACCCTCCTAAAGAGATACCTGGACCCTTAGGGTAAACCCCAACATGCAGAACTTCTTCTTTGGTTACCTCAGTTTCTTCTAGGATACTTGCCACGAATACAGTTTTCCAGAGCAAGATATTCCATTCGATCGTGCTACGTACGTTAGGATCTGCGTAGAAGGGCTCCTTGACCCAAGCAGGAACAGGCGGACCGCGAGTGGCGTTTTCAGGAGCCGAGTCCCAAAGCCTTACATACGGTTTAAGGTTTAGGGGTTTAGGGTTTAGGGTTTTAGGGTTTAGAGTTTAGGGTTTAGGTGTTTGGTAGGGGTTTATATTGAGAAAGGTTGTGCAAGGGCTTTGAAAAGGGTTTCAGAAGGGTGCATGGAAGTAACATGAGTTTGCTGTTTTGTGTCCAGGTGAGATTGTCAGGTCTCGGGTCATTTTGAGAAGTCGCAAACTGCAGAATTTTCAAATCGGTGTTTAAAGGGCATATATTGACGTCTAGCAACTATGGTATCGTTGCCAGAAGCTAAATGTGAGCAGGTGTCGGGACTAGCCGATCACCACACCAAGTTGTTGCCTTTGGGCTCGAACCGACACTACAAGATCTTGGTGAAAACCTTTTCTTCGTAGTAGAGTAAGTAATCCTTAACCTTTAAGAGCTATTGAAGGGCCTATACAGTCCCTGAGTATAGCCGTTAGTTCCCTAGGAAGCTGGGCAAGTAAGTCTATAAACGAGCACTAGTATTTCGTAGGGATCCTCATTTTGTTTCTCCTATAATACACACCCCGAACTCTAAACCACCATATGTATGTGTGTATGTATGTATGTATGTATGTACGTATGTATGTACATATTAGACATCTATATATATATATATACATATATATTAGCCCTTGTAGGCTCCTTAACCCTAACCCTAAACCACAATATGTAACCTTCGACCCGTTTCGAGCCCAGAGGCTCCTGAGTACCTGTATGGGGCAAACTCACCCAAACCATATCAGTACTTCTCTTAGTAGCTGAGTGGATACACTTAACACTTTCGGGGACAATATTACCCACTATAAAACTGAAAGTGTATACTTTTTGGGGCTTATGCACTCAGCAAGTAAGTTCTCATTCAGTACTTCTCTTGGCGTTCTTAAGGGGGGGCTCTTAGGACTTTAACTTTCTGGGTTTCTATATGAACCTTAATAAGGAGGCTAAAAGTTGAACTTTTAGGAGGGGTGCAGAAGTCAGCCAAGTTCTTATTACGTATAGAAACCCTACTTTCTACGATGCAGGTACTGAGGAAAAGTTGGGAAGAGACCTTTTGACCTGCCTTTGTGAGGATCGCCTCAGAGAGCGCTGGGCCCTGCCAATCTCTGAGGCTTTGCGTGACTCCTACCCGTTACCTTTGTGGTTTGGGGGTTTGGGCGGGTGTAGGGTTTAGAGACAGCCGCTTTTGCGTTCGAGCTTCTTTTGTGCAATGTCTCAGGTAGCGGTAGGGGTTGGTCCAACGGACCTGCATGTCTTTAGGCTTAGGGTGCCTTTTTCTGCAGCCCGTGTACAATGTAGGGTCTGTTGGATTGCAGATAAGGTTTAGGCTTCACGGTTTTAGCTTACATCCTTTGGCTGGTAGAGCGGTCTGACACATTAGTCAGTGTATCCTCTTATACTCCAAAATCAAACTTGTCAGGACGATCAACACTGCGACTGTCTACGTCGAAAAACCCCTAAACTTCAACCGACAAATAGCAGAAATCTGTAGCCAACGGGGAACCCAACGTACCCATTAAAGACGTCTGATTGCTGTGGGCCTTCACTATGGCGTTACAAACCGACCTGACCTTCTTCAGGCACGAAGATCAAGAAATGTAAGCAACCCAAAATCGGTAATGGGTAACCCCAAGTCAAGCCCTACACTCCCAAGCCCGTCACACCTATAAACCTTAACTCAGAGTTCTACTAAACCAACGACATGTGGTGCCTTTTGGGGGATCCTGTAACGAGAAACTATGAGGCCACCGAATAAAGGCACTACATCTTAGGGTCTGCAAAACTTATACCCTATGGGCCCCCCTAAACCACTGAACCCAAAACCCAAAACCCAACAGAAAGGGCTGCCATGGGGCCTGCATTTGTGAAAAGGCAGGTTTCACCGTAGCGCAGGCGTTCATCATCTTCTATCATGGTTTGTTTGTTTGAGAACGGTTCCATCATCTGTTATGCTTAAAGTTTTGTTGTGATGTAACCATACATGTTGCATGTTGCTACTTGAAAGCTTTTTGCCTGTAGGCACAAGCTAAACAGTTCTGTCGTTTAGACACAATGCCGTTGTTTTTAAACACATGAATTTAACATGTCCATACACTCTCATGGCCCATTCTGAGCAATTGCATATATATATATATATATAAGTGTTATATACATGAATAGGTGTGTCGCATAAGGTTAAAACACCAAAGACGCCACAAAACATAAAATGTAAACACCCAGGCCCCATGACAGCCCGCTCTCAAACCCAAACCCTAAACCCTAAACCCAAAACAACCCTAAGCCCAAAACCCAAAAAGAAACCCTAAACAAAAAGAAGCCCTAAGCCTCGCAGTGCAGCCGATGCCCTTCCGCAATGTAGGCCCCTCTTATAGAACCCTTATAGATCCCTTTTAAGGAGTCTGTTTAAGGAACCCTAGTTACTAAGTCCCATGATCCTTTAAGCAGGCTCGCCCTCGGCTCTTGGAAGCGATCAGTGGGAAAGCTGAGCTTTGCCAGTCCAGCTTTTGGTCATGAAGGTTTTTACACATCTAGGGCTTATAATGGGGTTTGGGGTTTAGGATTTACGGTTTAGGGTTATAGGATTTAGGGTTTAGGGTTTGGGGTTTCTGTTGAGGGTTAGGCTTTTTGGGCTTGGTGGTTAAGGGCTAGAAAAGTGCACAAACATAAAAGGGTGGCTTCTATAAACATACCAGTAGGATTCGTTTAGAGTTCTTTGTTAGGGTGGCCCTTGTTGAAGGATCCGAAAAAGAACCTGACGTATTGGTACCGCCTTTGGGGTATATGGGCGGCTACACACGGAATTCTGCAAGAACCTGGTGACGAAAATGAGGGCTTACATGATTCGCAACAACTTCTAGTAAAATTAGTTTAGTATGGTGTTGACCATTTAGCTTTTAAGAACTTCCTTGTGCGACTTTCCTTGGCATGTAGTTTTTGCATATCTGCCGCCTAGGGCAACTCAAGACCCCAAGGCCCAATACCCTCACTTCCAAAAGTAAGACTTGCTAGAACCGACAAGCGAACATTCAGCTTTGTCGTCTAAGTGGCCGGGTGGTGTCGGGGATGAGGTTGGCTGCGGACGAGCCTGGCAGTTGTCTGAAACCTTTCAAAAACCCTGATCACTACACCCTAAGCCCTGAACCTTAGTCCCTGATCCCGAAACCCCAAGCTGCAACCGATCTATGCTCACCCATAGACCGTGACCCTCAGATGTTCTGTTGACACCCGAGCTGTTCAATCCCAGAAACCCAATAACGCGTTTTAGATCTATGAGGGCTACCACGAGCATTACTACACAAGCAAGACTACAAGGATTAACTTTAAAAGCTACGATACGGCTTGCTTGAAAGGACTACTTAAGGGGCGACTATCTGAGCCCGAGGCCGAAAAGCTGAAGCAGCATGGTGAAGGGAATACCCAACACCAAGACCTGGATACCGTCCTGTCGCAGGCCACCACATATTGGCAGGAAGTGCCCCCCAGCACCATCTGTCCTGCAGGAGCCCGTTGACATGGTCCGGGCCTGGCAGTCGAGTTTGTTCTCGACCAAGGTGGCCTGCCGATGGGAACCGCCGTGGGTTTGCGGACGCCAAATCAGCCGACAGGTGAGCACCACCCCCTTCCGAAATTCTTAAACGTCCAGCCCCCGCGACCCCTGGACGCTAGATCCTAAACTCTAAATCCCGCAGCTAAGCCTTTAGTAGCTTGAAGCCTAAACCAACCCTAATCACGAAGTTTCAAGGCCTACTGCATCCGTCAATCTCTTAAAATTGACATTCACAATACCAAACCTTACCGGGACCTCTCCAGGATATCTTTCAGCATCGAGCCTTTCTGGCCTTTAGCCGTGCGTATTTAGGCCATACTCGATGGTAGTTAATGGGGCAGGCAGGCACGACAAAATCCTGTTGAATCCTTCAGCCCCATTCAAGAGCAAGAAGCCCCCAAATCACCGGCCTCAATTCTGTACACCCTAAACCGTAGATGAATCGTGTAGGGGTTCAGGACTTTAGGGTTTATAGGGTTTACTGGGCTTTGGAGTACCATACTTTAATACTTTTTCTGGGACCTGTTACTTAAAGGAAACCAGTATGAAATAAAAATCTATACTTTTTTCTCTCTGGATACTTCAAAGCCCAGTAAAACGTAGATGAGCCGAAACCTTTGAAACACAGAACAGTGGAGCGTGAGGTCGAAGCCGAGTGATGCTTGTTGCAGCAGAAACCGGTTCAGGCAGAGACTGAGCTGCCTTACGGTTTAGGGATTCAGTTATCTAGGCGCGAAGACTCTAACAGTCAACATCCTTCTTTCCTCAGCCGTAAAGTGCTCTAAACAGTTCCATTCGATTTAGGGTTAGGGTGTTCAGAGGATCGGGTCACTTTTGCAGCTACATGGCTTTCTGCAGTTGGCTTCTGTGTCGGCTTGTGACCGTAGTAGGCCTTCCGGTCCGTGCAAGCCCTAGATTAACGCTAAAGCCCTCTGGACCCTAAACCCTGAACTTTCTGGAGTAGGGGTTCCGGATTCGTACAAGCCCTCATAAGGCCCTGCCTCTCGAAAACCCCAAACCTTGAAGCCTTCCAAAAAAATCCCAAAACATCCCAGAACCTAAGTTCGAAGTTTCAAGAAGAGGTAAGCCTTAAATGAGCGTTTACCACAAAAAGACAGGAAGAGGCTGAAGATCGCCGGCCTGGTCCTCCTTAGTTCTACTCGGACCCGAAACCCGAAACCTTGAACTCCTGAGCCCTAAACTCCAAGCCCAAATTCATCTCGATTTGTATAAGAGTCTAAGCCCTAATTCCTCTTCCAAACATAGCCCCAAGTTATACTTGCAGCACTAGGGTTGTTCAAGGCAGCAGAAAAGCTGCCCTTTGGATCTTTCAAGGGGCTGGGGCCAGGCAAGTCAACGCAAGTTCCTCAGTACCTCCTGGACGATGCCATCGCCCGAGGTGGGTTCACTCCTTCAAGCTCTACTTGGACTCGAAAAAACCCTAAGCCCTAAACCCTGGACCCTGGGCTTGCGGAGCACAGAAAGAAGCCATTGCACTTAAAAAAACACCTGGACCCCAAAAGCCCTAGAAGCCCCAAACCTTACTGTAAACCCTGTAAGAACTTCAGGGTGTTGCGGTCTTCCGGGACTGGGACTGAGGGGGTCGGATTTCAGGTTTAGGGAATGCTCTAAGAATCTAAGGACTCATAATGTAAGGCTCCCGAAGACCCTCCTTATGTAGGAGGTCGCGTTTGGGCTTAAGGGTTTAGGTTAAGGGTTTAGGTGGAATATTGAGTAATACTATCCTTGGCAGGGTTCCTTATATTAGTTGCACCATGCTATACCCCAAGCCGTACTCCAATCATTTAGGCCCTGTAGTAGACCCCCAACTACCCTCCAATATACCCTCAAATACCCATTATTGAGGGCCATAAGGGCTCTAATAATTATTGTGGGGTCCTGGTAATCATTTAAGCCCTATATTGCATTCAGGCTTTCGGAACCCTGGGTAAGCCCTACACCCTTTAAAACGCTGAAGCCCTGAACCTTAAACCCTTAGCCCAAGACCCCAAACACCAACTCTAGTGTGGACCTGGATCTAGAGGGCTTGGGTTTGAGTTTTAGAGGTTGGCACTGGGTGTTCAGCACCTACGCTTCAGGGGTTTGGGTCATGGAAAGTTTGGAAGAGTGTAGTGGATCACTTGCCTTCTTATGTGACGACATGGCGAGTTTGCGAGCACGCCTTCAAGACACTGACTGAAGATGCCACCAACACTTCACGGATGGCTGGTCGAGGCTGATCCATTCAGATGTCCTGAAGAACAGTGGCCGGGAGACAGTGGCACGTGACATCCGTCATGCTAGCACTGGACGCAAACTGAAGCTCAACAGGAAGCTCAGCACTGCGAGCGACACAGGGTTTCGGGAGCTTGAGGCTACAGGAGTCCTTCGAGGCCCCGATGTCTGGACACTTTGATGCTAACTTGGATTCCAGGGATTGTGAAGTCTTCACTGACCCTTAACCCTAAACCGTGGCGACCAGAAAAACCTCCAGACGCGTCGCTCACGCTGCTGTCTGAGGGCTCCGGAACCCGAAGCATCCCTAAGTACTAAACCCTCACACTTCAACTCCCAGAACCCTAAATCCCACGCCCTACACCTCAGGATAATGCGCCAAAATCCTAAACTCTTTTTCCCTCATTAAACCTACGGCTTTCTGACTTCTTCTACACTTTATAGGCCCTAAACCCTAAACCCTGTAGCCGAAACTCCCCGATAGTTGTTCCAAGTCCTCCCAGAGACTCCAGAACCACTTGATTAAGGACTGCACGTCAAAGTCTGGGTGGAACCACATTGTGGATGATTTTCTCTTCATTCCCAGAGGCCCCAAAGTAGTTCCTTTTTGGGGTTCATATATAGAATCCTATAAGGTAACCCCAAAAAGGAACTACTTTGGGGCCTCTAGGTTTAGGGTTGTTGGAGTTTCGGGGAGCCCTAAACTGTAAACCCCAAGCACCCAAAGTGATACCCTAGACCCCTCATTCCGAAAGCCTTAAGCCCTAAACCCCGAAAGCCTTAAGCCCTAAACCCGAAGCCCTAAACCCCGAAACCCCTAAGCCCTAAGCCCTAAACCCTAAACCCTAAACCGTGACCCTTATGCCCTAAACCGTGACGGTGGAGGTCGCGGTTCCACCTGCCACATCGTTTGCACCCAGCCTCGGCGGCTGGCGGCGGTGTCCCTGGCCTCCAGGCTCGTTTAGGGTTTTAGGGTTTAGGGTGGGGGTTTCGGGTTCGGGGGTTGAGGATTTTCGGTGGTCTGGGCTCTGAGGTATCTTACATGCTTACGGTTTCAGGGTTGGGATTTATGGGGTTTAGGGTCCCGGACCCTCCAAGTGCCTTTTAAGGTATGTCTGGGCTCCGAGGTATCCTACATTCCTGGTTTAGGGTTGGGGGGTAGGGTTTAGGGTAGGTATCCTTTGTTCTTTCTGCGGAACTTTTCTTGCGTGTTGGCAAAGTGCTCTGTTGAAATTACACGAACCAACAATACTTGCTCTTTGCTCTCTGCCTGTCTCAGTCTCACTTTCGCTCTATCTCTCTCTCTCTCTCTCCCTCTCTCTCTCTCTCTCTGAGACTCTCTCTGTGTCGCCAAACAAAAAACATACATATACATATATATATATATGCCTTAAACCCTAAACCCTAAACTTATAAAAGTTCCCACATAGCTTACTCGTTTTGTTAGTACGGGTCCAGGAAGGGTGAAGATTGAAGCCCCCGGCCCTGCTGGTGAGAATCCCGTTTTCAACCTTGCGCCCACCCTAAGCCTACCCTAAGGGTCCAGGTATCTCTTAGGGGTACCTTTAAAGGGTTCCTTTAAGCCTTTAAAGGGTTACTATAAGGGTTCTACAAAAGGTTTAGGGTTTAGGGTTTGCCCTAAGGGTCCACGTATCTCTTTAGGAGGGTTCGGAATGTCCTAGGGAGAGTCCTTGGGTCTCTTTGGGGTCTCAGAAACCCTCAATTTTGAGGTTCCCCGATTTGTTAGGACCCTTACTTGGAGGATCATGGGACTTAGTAAGTAAGGTTATAAGTACGTTAGTTGGGGTTATAAGTATAGTTACCCTAATTATAACCCTAGTTACTAAGTCCCATGATCCTTGAAGTACCCCTAAAACCCCTCTTATAGAACCCTTATAGATCCCCTTGGACCCTTATTAGGGTAAACCCCCAAACCCTGCAGCTGAACGCCAACCCCGACTCCGAATGTTCAGGGTGGCCTGGGAGCGCGGAGAGCGTGCGGGCGATGCATCAGTGGGCTACGTCACCCTGCCACAGTAGAGAGTTCCCCTAAGGCTGCATGTGCATGCATAATACTTACTTGGGCCGTAAAGGGGTTCCTGTATATTTAGGTAGCTAAGGCCCAAGGAAATAAAGTATACGGGTACATCGAGCCTTAGGTTCGTTGAGGGCTCATGGATCGGTTTTGCAGGGCTTAGGTTTTTGAGGCGTTTAGGCTTTCAGGATGACCCGGCAAAGCCTTTTTCTATGTAAGTTTATAGGGGTACCTTCATCTATCCCGAGAGCACGAAGCATAGACGGTCATGGCCCAGCCTTAGCAGCTTGAGCAGGCCAAAACCCCCATGACCCCAAATTTATCCTTTGTCATGTTCAGACTCCTAAACCCAAAACCCTAAACCTTAAACCCTAATCGCTGCGGAGAAAGGTCACTGCATTTAAAGAACCCTGAACCCTAAACCTTAGACTATGTATCTACACCCTTTTTAGGGACTTTGTAGGCCACGGGTGTATTTGTTGTCGACTGCGATCTTATTTACGAATCTTGTTCAGAGGCTCGTTATGGGCCAACCTAGTATCTTGAACCCTAAGACCCAAACCCTCAACCTTACCTGAGGGATTACGGTTGTGTTGGGCTTTGGGGTTTAGGGCGGGCATTGCTTCTACTTAAACGATTGTCCAACCCATGCACACTTGCCGGCCCGGCCGCAGCCTAGTGAAATCAGCATCGAAGGTCGTGCGCTGGGACGAACGCCCGTCAAGGACAACCGCAAGGGTTTATGGTGAAAGGTTTGGGCTGACCCTAACCCTAAACTTCTCACAGAGTCATGCCCTACCCCTTGTTCTGGGGTACCTCCTTTCCCATAGATCAGATCAGAACCATAAGAATAGGCACCTAAAAACGGGGTAGGTGATGACCCTCTAGGTAGGGTTTAGGCTCTTTGGGTAGTATACAATGCCTGCTAAATGCCCTGTGAGGGGGTTTATTGTTTCGGGTTCAGGCTATTGTTTAATGCCTTATGGGCTGGCAGAAGCCCTTGAAGAAACCCAAAACTTATTGGCTGTAAACTCAACTTTTCAACTTTTGGGGTTCTTATACGGTAGTCGATTCTGAAAGTTTCAACTTTAATTTCCTTGGGTTTTCGGCCAGTAAGAAAAAGGAACCCCCCTCTCCCCTGCTTTTGAGGCCGTGGGGCTCTATGGTTTTCTGCACCTCGGCCTGCAACAGATCATGTGGTTTAGGGCTTCTGGCTCTTTAAACCCAAAGGGTCCTAGGTACTGTTATGACGGATACTTTCCCAAATCATGGTAAGAAAACTACATTCTACAGGTACATGGGACCCCTTGCGTTTAAAGAAAAGGTCTAAGGGTTGAGGATTGTAGGCTTACGGTTCAGAGTTTTAGGGTCTGGGTTTTCAGGTTTCAGGATTTCCAGGGGGGGCGGCGAGAGGGTTTATCTTATGTAGGGCTGCAAAGGGTGGGAGAAGAGTTTTGTAGGTTTTTTGCTGGACTATAGGGTCTTAGTACAGGTTTGCATTAGGGAGTTCAGGTGAGTGTACATAGGCTCCTTGGGCATGTTGTTATGTATATCCTTGTGTTGTTCTGAATTCTGTACATTAGTGCGTTCATGCCCGGGAGGACAAATCTGGGAGTGCCTTCTTTTGCTGGGTCTTGATAATGATGATCCCTTTGTTTAGGGGTTGTATTGGGTCCTTGAGATACTGGAATTCCGATGTTCGCAGGGCAGATCAGCATCCTTTACGTTCTTGTGCAGATACATTAGGTCCAAGCATAAACCCTAAACCCTGAACCCTAAACCCAAGTATACAACTTGAAAAGGACCGAGCAGAAGATTTGGCAGTGGGAAGCCCGAAGGATCCAAAGTAGGTGTAGTACGATGTAGGCTTTCTATATTAGGAATCCTTATTCTGATTTGGGAAACTGTCCCCCGTAACAGTACCTATTCTGATTTGGAAATTTAGGAATCCTTATTCTGATTTGGGAAACTGTCCCCCGTAACAGTACTTATTCTGATTTGGGAAATTTTCGCCCATAACAGATATAATTACCTAGGACCCTTTGGCAATTTGAGGCGGGTTGTGGTATTCACTTTGTCCACTTTGTCATAGTTGGGTAACATTTTTACATTTTTAGGGTGCTTAAACCCAATAAGGAATAAAGAAATTTACATTTTTGATCCTATCCCAACCATGAACTAGTTCATGTTTCGGACATAAGGTTCGGGATTGAAAGTTGCCCAGAGGGTCCAACTCCCCAAATGGGCAGTGGTCAAAATTAATTAGGGGCCCCATCTGGGGTACCCTAAATACGAGGTGCCGTGTTATAATAAGGGACCAGAAAGGGACCATAATTTTGACAACCACCTAAGTAGTAGAGTACTTGGACCCTTAGGGTACAATGTAGTCTTTGTGTTGTGGGTTTAGGGTTGGCAGATTGATTGATTTAGGGCATTGGGGCTCCGTTCTTCCTTGATGGACCATCAAAATTCACTCCAAGCACTAATCTGCAAAATTCTGCAGAGCTGCAAACCCCCATGGCCTTAAACCCTCGACATTTACGCCCAAGGCACCGTGGGCGCCTTGCTTCCGCGCCTGTCTCGCCTGGGTGCCTCGCACATCATTGTCGACGAGGTATCTCCTGCAAGGGGCAAGGGTCCAAGCCCCAAAAAAGGTAATGTAGGAACCTGGTTAAGAAACCCTGGGCCTATAACCCCAAAATAGTAGGATTCATATAAGGAGCCCTAATAAAGGCCCAAGGTTGCTTAATCAGGTTCCTACATTGCCTAAATACATACCAATTTTATTCTGTAGGACTCAACATAGAGCGCTATTCTAATTGTTGCGGTCCCCATACCCTTAAACCTTTATCTAATACAAGACCATGTTATAGTAACCCTTACAGAACCCCGTAAAGGACTTCTTGAAGAAGCACTATTCAGGATTTGCCGTCTGTGGGTCGCTTGTGCTCAGAATTTAGGGGTTGCTTTAAACTACCATAGCCTCCTTTTTGTAGATTCTTAGTTTATACCCATATATTTGAATGTTTAGGGGCGCTGCAAAAAAGTAGGTTTTCGTAGTAAATGGTAGTGTTATTGGGTTTGAAACTGAAGGTTCTAGAGGGCTTTTATGGCTCTTCCTGCAGGGTGCGTTCCCTTATTTTGGGGTTCTTGAGGGGTCTGGGGCCCTAACTATAAGGTCCTTGGAAGCAAAGGAGAACACGATGCTACTTCGACCTTTCGGCCAGGGCTGGACACGGCGTTCACAATTGTTCCCTAAGCCCCTATAGCACCCTAATAGTGGCACTGATGGTAACCCTTATAGATCACTTAGAGGAATATTCCCTAAACTCCTAGATAGAGTACCCTAAGTCAGACTTATAGTAACCCTGAATAAAGGAACCCTTCTAGTAACCCTTTATTGCAGGAACCCTAAACCCTAAACCTTAAACCCTAAACCCTAAAGCACACCCTAAACTCCTACACCCAACCCGTAAAGGAACCACAAAAGGAACCACCGTTGAAAAGGCCCATACTCGCGACATTCATACGGACTTGCTCCTCACCGTCTTGCTCGAGTGGCCTGGTGGTTAAGGATTTGCGGTTCAGGGGTTTAGGGGTTTAGCTTTTGGGTTTTAGGGTATAAGATTATTAGGTACTTGGATGCTCTGGCTACCCCCCAGGGTTGGTAGTCTGCTCTGTTGTGCTGTCTTGCGCAAGATTGAGGCAGTGAGGTAGCCCTTTCCTACATTTTTGATCTCTTTGTTGAAGCATCTCATCTGACTCATACCTGAAACATGCACACATTTACGAGGCTGATTCGCCCCTGCACCTGCCTTCTGGTGTACATACCCATTCTGTCTCCCTTTGGGGTGTTGGGCTTCTGAGTCTCTACGGCTTGAGGGGTTTAGGATGTCGGTCTACGGTGTGGGAGTTCTGGGTTTAGGCCCTCAACACCTGGAGCCGTCACACAAAGTTCTACAGACCCTATACTAGGCCCTAGAGTAGGCCCTTATTCCCTTTTTTTAGGGTTCAGGTTCCCTTATAGGCCCCTTTGAGCCAAAAAGGGCACCCTTTTTTAGTCCTAGGTTACTCTTGGGTCTAGTATAGCCCTAAATACCCAAACCCTCACAGCCCAGCTTTAACCGATGTCGAAGAGCCTCCAGAAATCGAGCTTCACCGCCCGGAGCCCTTCTAGTGGCTCGGTCATACCCCAACCCTGCTTACAGGATCATGGGACTTAGTAACTATGGTTATAATTAGTTAACTAGACTTAGAACCCCAATTAAGTTACTTATAACCTAACTATAACCCTCATCCCTAAACCCTATAGATCCCTTTAAGGAACCCTATAGATCCCTTTAAGGAGCCAGTCGCATGATCCTCCAAGTATATAACCCTCATCCCCCAACCTCAAACGGTAAACCCTAAAACCCTAAAACCCTAAAACCCTACTAAACCCTAAACCCTAAAACCCTACTAAACCCTAAACCCTAAACCCAACACGAGGTTCCCTTATAGAGCCGTCTCACAAAACAGGAAGCACGTTGCAAAACCCTCGTT
Source organism: Symbiodinium sp. clade A Y106 (assembly GCA_003297005.1). NCBI lineage: Eukaryota > Dinophyceae > Suessiales > Symbiodiniaceae > Symbiodinium > Symbiodinium sp. clade A. Next base: position 31,779 of record BGNK01001344.1, on the reverse strand, counting down.
GGCTGGGGTGTATTGGGTCTAAGGTTCAGGTTGGTTTAGAGTTTCAGGGTTTGGTAACTTTGGGTTCAGGGTTACTTGTCGCCCCAAACCGTACAAACTAGCAGGTCATGACCCCTTAACTGCCACAGCTTCAAAACTCTAGGCTTTTGTACCCAGTGCTAAGCTCTGAACACTAAAGCCTGGACTCTCAAATCCAACACCAAGCCCTCAACTCCAAACGGCCCTTCCTAAACCCTGTGCCCGAAAATGCAAGCAAACATCCACAGCCCTCAGCCCTAACCCCGCCCCCCCCCCCAAAAAAAAAAAAAATACATCCTCAACACCTATTAAACCCTGCAATACACAAAAAACCTCAACAAAAAGCATGTTTGGTGATTCTTGCCCTCAAAAAATGAGTGTTTGGGGATCCCGGCCCCCAAAAACCCCATGGAAAGACGAGGCTCCTCAGCCTTTCGGAGGACTTGAAGGCCAGATAGTGACTTCCCCTATACTGGGCTTTGGAGCACCATACTTTAATACTTTTTCTGGGACCAGTTACTTAAAGGAAGCCATTATGAAATAAAAGTCTATACTTTTTTCTTCCTGGCTACTTCAAAGCCCAGGAAATCTTGCAAAGGGGGGGGAGTACCCAGAGACTCCAATATCCCTTTATTAAGGAATATATACCTTTGAATTATAGTCGGATCCTTAATATGATTTAAGGAATATTCCTTAATTGAGGGATATTGGAGTCTCTGGGTTGCAGGGAATATAAGGCTTCCCTTCAAAGGCATTTAGATGTAAGGCTCCCCCTTAAAGGGGTTTAGGGTTACAGGGGTTTAGGGATTAGGGTTTGGGGTTTCGGGTTTAGGGTTACAGGGAATATAAGGCTTCCCTTTAAATGGATTTAGGGTTGCTGGGGATGTAAGGCCTCCCTTTAAAGGGGTTTAGGGTTACAGGGGTTACAAGGCTTTAGGGATTAGGGTTTTGGGTTTAGCGTTGCAGGGGTTATAAGCCTTCCCTTTAAAGGGTGTTTAGGGTTCTAGGATGTTCTAGGGTTGAGGCTTTTTGACTTCCCTTGAAAGGGGGCTTAGGGTTACCCTAAGGGCCCAAAGGACCCAGCAATTAGGTACTCGGAGATAAATGTGTGCTTGGACCCTTAGCGTTACAGGGCTTATAAGGCGTCCCTTTAAAGGGGTTTAGGGTTCTAGGGTTTAAGGCTTCCTGTCAAAGAGTTTAGGGCTTTAGTGTTCAGGGTTTTTAGGGTTTTAGGGTTTCGGATTGAATTAGGGGCTGGGGCTCCATTTGAGGGCTCTTTCAAGGCTTCTGTAAGGGGGTTTAGGGCTTTGGGTTTTTTTTGTCTTAAGGTTCGCAGCAACAAGTGATACCCTTAATCATGATATCATCAAAGCCCTAGACGCGCAGAGGTGATCGTGATGTCCGCCACGCTGGATGTGTCGAAGACCCTTGGATGCGACGAATTTTGATGTGGCCAATGGTAAGCGTAATGTGGGGGCCTTAATAGTTAGAAAAGGGTCTTGGGGGTTCCTTATTGTCATACCCCTCAAAACCCTAATCTAATTATTAAAGCCCCTATAGTACACTTGCAGGATTTAAAGTTTTGCAGCTCAACTACCATATCGGAGTATCAGAGAGACGAAGGTATATAGACTTTCTCGTTGAGTCTCATTTGGTCCTAAAGGAATCCCCAAGGGTTTCATAGGGGGGCGGGGCGGGGGGTGTTGCCTGCAAGCGGTCCCTACAGGTAGGGCTCCATAGTTTTTTTTTTNCGAGATTTTGGGTGGGGTCGTCGTGGCACGCTTATGGATTCTGCTTCCATGGTTTGCGGTCTCCTGTTTGCAAACTGAATTATGGCAAATAGGCTCTAGCCCTGCAGCCATGCGGAACGTGTGCAGGTAGGGTGTAGGGTTGTGCTTATGGTGCTCGTGTCATTCACACGCCATACAGAGAGCGCTGCGAAACTTAGTGGACAAATAGAGGCTCTTGGGTAGTTATAAGTGGGGTTATAAGTCCCCTAATGCGGGTTGTAACTATAGTTACCCTACTTATAACCCCACGTGTAACTACCCATGAACCTCCAAGTAAAGCACACAAACAAGGTGGCAGCGCCACTTTGGTGCTTTCGGGTGCGAGCTGGTCCAAGCTGGCGGGCGTCCCTACCAAGCCCCTCGCTCAGGGTTTAGGGGTTATATGGGAGTTTCCGAAAATAGGGGACCCTAACATAGTACCTTAAATTGTAGGATCCTTATTATAATTTTCGGAAACTCCCATATGTGTCAGGGGTAGGATCTTTGGTTCGGGTCTAGCGTACTTTTGTGGATAGGTTTCAGGTCGGTGACGAGATGTGGGTATAGGGCTTTCGGGCTTTTAGGTTGGGGGGTTGATTCGGCGTGTGGTTGTCGGTTTGGGGCCTTAGTTTGTTAGAAATTAGGGCTTCGCGTTTTAGGTTCATTTTGGGCTGAGGATCTAGTACCGTTTGGTAAAGCCACTTCAAGTAAGCATGTATAGGTCAGCGGGGGGATTCCGTTGTTGAGGTGTGTTCTTGCAAGAAGTGCTGCCGCTGAGGTACACCAGTACTTTCTGGAGGACGCGACATGCACCGTTTCAGGTAGTGGGTTCGTGGTTTAGCTTGTCTTGAATAGATATAGCAAGGCACAAGTTTCATCACCCGAGCCTTTTTACCCCAAACTCTATACCCAATCCGGGACCCTAATGTTCCAAAGCCCTAAAACTCGACGTCCTAAATTGGATGCCCGGACTAAGGGTTCGTATTCGGGTCTGCAGACTTATAGGGCTTTGGGGCCCGTTATACTATAACTCTAATCAGGAGCCCCCAAAAATTCTCTCATAGCCCCTGTATGAGTCATCCATCTGATGCTGAATGCACCCAGAATATCCGGAGCTCTAGAGCCGAAACCTTAAACCATACCGTAGTGTGCAGGTCTTCAGCTGGGTCTCCAGTCCGTGCACCCCTTTATTCCGAAGTCTGAAGGGTGTAGGCTTTTGAGGTGCAGGGTTTAGGGTTTAGGGGAAGCTCAAAGAGATTTAGTCGGGTTGAGGGTTTCGGATGTCATGTATGGTATGAACAGCTCTCACCGTTCTCCCTACATATTCAGACTTTACACAATACACCCTGCAAAAACGTTGTTGTAAGTCGAGTCTCAAGGCCCCTTCATTAAAGGATCTACGAAGTCTTTCGGAAATTCCGGTTTGGAGTGTTCGGAATACAAGCCGCGGAAAGCCCATCCTATCGCTGTATGGATTCAGTCAGGTTTTTTTCTTTAAGGCATCCATCCTTCCGATCCCTTTGAAGGATGTGGGAAAGTTTCGAGACTCCGAGTGTAGCGTTAATTTAGGCAGAGAGAGACTGAGAGAGAAATAGAAAAGAGGTCGGAGTAATTAGTACTGTTATTCCTTAGTGCCTTCGTCTGCCTTCTTACCCATTTTGGGGGAGTAGTTTTGGGGCATAGGGAACGCTAACATACATACAAGAGCCTGGACAGTGTCGCTGCTAAGCACGCCTCCAGAGAAGCATCCCTGATTCGAACGTGCTGCAAAGCGCTTATGAAATCCATCAAAAAGCATTGTTTACTAGCACCCCAAGCAGCTTCTAGAACCCGATACAACCCATAAAGCCCTGCACCAGAGAGAGAGAGAGAGAGAGACAGAGCGAGAGAGAAAGGGAGAGGAAGCGAGATAAAGAGAGAGAAAGAGAGAGAACGAGAGAGAAAGAGAGAAAACGAGAGAGAAAGAGAGAGAGAGAGAGATAGGTAGATAAATAGACAAGACAGAGAGAGGACATCGTCGAGAAGCTGCAATGGCGACCCGATGCAGGGGGCGAGCCCGAGACGTACCTGGGCTGTGATTCAGCTGGTGGTGGGGTTTACCCTAAGGGTCCTAACACTTTATGGGAACCTCAAGATGTAGTGGTTCCGAGACCCCAAAGAGACCCAAAGGGCTCTCCCTAAGAGACTCTAGACCCTCCCAAGGAGATGCCTGGACGCTTACCGTAGGGTTTAGGTCAAAATTGGGCTTTTGAGTTTAGGGTTTGGGCCCTTGAAGCTTTGGCCTGAATCACCTTTAGCCAGGGTCCCGGTGACTGGTGAAGTATGCGGTGGAAGTACCTATATTGAGTACTTAAGGGCTAAGTATATGGGTGGTTGTCAAAATTAGGGTCCCTTTGTGGGTCCCTATTATAGTACGGCACCTCATATTTAGGGTACCCCAAAAGGGGCCATAATTTTGACAACTACCCTTTTTGACTGAGGTACATGGAGCCCTAGGGGTGTAGAAGCCAGGGTTCAGCGGGGGGAGTTGTTGAAGTTTCAGGGTTCAGGGTTCAAGGTCAGGGGATTCGTCGGGGTGTGCCGTTCAGTTCAGTTTATAGTGTTTTAGGGTTGGGGGTGCAGGTGTGGAGTAAAGAGCTGAGGAAGTGTCAAACAAACCCACCGCTCTGAACGCCAATCGTTTCAACAGCACGCTGACTCGAACCACCTTCAAGGAACGTCCGAGATCCATCCTAACGATCCTATTTAGGGACCTTACTATATTGCGGCAGAGCTACGGTGCCTTTAACATATTAGTAAAGATATAAAGGGGTGAAGCGGTCGAACTACCATACTATTTGCTCCAACCTCTAGCAGATTCGTTGCACAACGGCCTGGCTCACAGGCCGTAAGGGCTGAGCCAATGTTCAGTCATGGGTTTAAAGTCTTATATATGCCCTCGACCTTTAACCCTGGGCTTCAAGGTTTCCGAAACTGAAGCCTATGCCCCGAAGTCGCAAGCTAGTAACTGTGCCCCGAGCCTCACCAGTCGAACTCGACGGATAACCTGCAGGCTTCCAGCCCACAGGGTCCAAGTACCCAAACCTTTGTCATAGTTGGGTAACCTTTTACATTTTTATGGGTACTTAAACCCAATAAGGAATAAACATGTACATTTTTAATTTTAATCCTAACCCAACCATGAACTAGAAACAGCAGGGCTTTAGGTTAGGAAAGAACACCAGGTCACTAGACTCAGAAAGTTTTTTTCCCCCCCGAACCGCTGTTCTTTAGATACTCGGACCCTTGGAAAAGGGAACCTTAAATCCGGCCTAGGGTTACAGAGAGAGCTTCAGGCTTGGCGTTTGGTCTGACATTGACTGCAACAGGCTCCGCCCCTTTGGTCCAGAATTTGCCACAGGTGAATTCAGTCGGTTAAGGCGAGTTTAGGGTTTAGGGCTTTAAGGGTCCATGTACCAGTTTAGTGTTTAGGGTTTAGGGCTTTAAGGGTCCATGTACCTACAATAAACCCTTCGAGGGGTTACCACATAGCTGCCTTAGGGGAGGTTACATGCAACCTATAGGGCTGTTGATCCAACAAAATTCTACTGTATCATGTCTGAAGGCTATAACCATATGATTCTGGAATCCCGATGTCGCAGTTTTTTAGGATTTCGGGGCGTGCCTCAAGGGTGTTGGGTTTCGGTTTAGGGTTCAGGTCGTGACAGAGAGACAGAGAGAGAGAGAGAGAGCACGCACAAATCAGTGGCAAGGCGATCCACCCCTTGAGGATGTTCGTCGACCAGAAGCAGCCCCCAAAGGATCCTAAGTAGCTATATGCAGCCATATAGCAGGGTTTGGGATTTAGGGTAGAAGAATGTAGGGTTTCCATATTAGGACATATTATGATTTGGGGAATTAGCCACCAGAACAATACCTAGGACCCTTTGGGGCCACGCAATGCAGAGCACCGGCCAACAATGCGCCTGAGCTCTTGGCTCCTGATCGCAGAGGGCATGCTCACTCGCTCTACGGCGTGGAGCCGCTCCTGGCCTCCCGCTGCGAAGCTGGGTCATGCTATGCCACATATGGGAGTTAAGTACTTCAATGTTCATGGAACTTAGTAACAGTTATAATTAGGGTAACTACACTATAACTACTTATAACCCCACATAAGGTACTTATAATAGCCTCTCTTACTACGTCCCATGATCCTCCAAGTATGAGTCCTCATAGTAGGTTTTGCGTTTCAAGTTGTGTTCTGGAAAAGCTGTCTGCACGGTTGCAGCTGCTGCTGACGCCTCCTTTGAATCACGCGCCTGGTGTGATAAATAGCGCGCAAAGCGAGAAGACGGCCGCTGATCCCATGCTAGCCGAAATGGAAGGGGCTCGTTTTCGAATGTTTCAACATATCTAAACTAGTCAGTGGATTCCAACCCAGACCCCCGGAAGGATCTAGAAAGTAGATCCCCTAATTTGGGGCCCTATACTACTAAGGGTACTTTATAGGAACCCCCATTAAGGGATCTACTTTTTGGATCCTCCCGGGGGTCNGACCCCCGGAAGGATCTAGAAAGTAGATCCCCTAATTTGGGGCCCTATACTACTAAGGGTACTTTATAGGAACCCCCATTAAGGGATCTACTTTTTGGATCCTCCCGGGGGTCTGGGAAAGTTACTTTCCGGGTTGTTGGCTACGTCGCGCCGTGAACCCTGGAACCCAAGCCTGATATCCGAAACCATGAACATTAAAAGCCCTGCAAGGCCCCTTAAACCCGAACAGTGCCCTAACACCCTATACCCACCTTAACCCTGAAGAACCTACCTTTTTAGGGTTCCTTATTATGATTTCTTTTTATAAGTCCTGAAAAAGGTAGGTTATTCCGGGTTAAGGCAATCCTTACCTATAGTCTCCATTGAAGTTCCCTTTTTTGGTTAACCAAGTGTGTGTTTTGTTATGTCGGGTGTACAAAGTCTCTGTCTAATGTCGGTGTCCATGTCACGGTTCATGCATATGTACGGTTCTGTATATGCCGACGTCCATGGTTATGCCTATGTCGATGTCTGTTTCTGCATCTAAGACTTTGTCCCTGTATATGTATGTATGTATGTATGTGCGTATGTATGTATGTATGTATGTATGTATATGCAGCTTATATGCAGTATGTGTATATGTATATATACGTATGTATGTATATGTCTATGTATATGTACATGTATATCTATGGCATCTACAACTTGTGGATATATATATATATATATATATATACATGTACATATATACACACATATATATCCCGTTGTACGAGTTGGTTCAGGGGCTTCGTGGATCAGCTTGGTCAATTTCGCCCAGCTGCTTGGACACGATAGGACAGGGTTGCTTTCGGAAGCCTTCAATGTAAATCTGGGTTAGGGTTTAGAATGTACGGAAAGGATTGCGGGGCCAAGTCTAAATGCGCGGACTGGGCCTGTTTTTGGTGTGGAATTGAGGGTTTTGAGCACGACTTTCTCAATACCGGGTTCAGGGCCGGGACTACGAGCAAGCCTGACTTTTGATCATGGATGACCTAATCTCAGCCAGGAAAGCCCTGGCTCAACCCTCAACCCTAAGTCCCAATATTGGGGGAAGCTTGCGGGTGGGCTACTAAATCCCGCGAGTACGTGGGGAAAAGCAGTTTGGCCGTATTCTGGCGGTATGAAGTTCAGGCCAAAGGGTTTAGGGTTTAGAGCGGATGGGCCCAAGTACATTACATACACTACTATACAAGTTGGCTGGTAGGTGTCTGTGGCTTTCTAGCTTCCAGAAAGACGGAAGCCAGAATCCAAGATCGGCTCCAACACCGAGAATCACTCTTAGGGCTCTGCTGTATGTATAGGTACCACAGGCAAATCAAGTTTCACCACAAGACCGTAGTAAAAAATGTAGGTCTTGTGTTTGAATGCTGCATCCTTGTATTGGTTAGTTAATCATGCAAAGGGCATTCAAGAACCACTCAGGAGACTGTCAATGTCGTCCGATCTCTGCCGGAGAGCATGATTCCCTTTCACTTGCTGGCGTCCATCATCAAGTGGGTTGACAGAGTCATGGTTGCATCTACATAGCATTTTTGGCGCGATTTCGAATCTTTACAGCATAACCTTCAACAGCTGCCGAAAGATCTGTATATAGTAGTGTAGTTGCTCCGACAAGGCCTTATTGACCGCCCCGAAACCCGAAACCCAGCCTCCTCAGAACCGAGGGGTACCCAGCCCGAAAGCCGATGGGTTGGGGACAGCCCAGAAGGTTTAGGGTTTACGGTATAGGGTTTAGGGTTTAGATAAACGAGCCCAAAGCGCTAAAACGTACAGTAATACAGTAAACCGTCCAGAAGCAAAAGGAACAATACCAAAAAACGTAAAAGGATACTTACTCTGGACGCTTGTCCCTAATCGTGCAGAGTAGGATTTGTCCTAAAACTCAAGTTCTTGTTGTACCCCTGGCCAACATGTGACAGTACTTGCTCTGAACTTGCCCAGACCGTAATGTGCAAAACGGCAAACCCGCAACTGCTGGAAATCCTTGACCCTGCAACCCCAAACCCCCTGACATACCTTTTTGGAACCATTGTAAACCTTCATAGAACTCTTATGGAGGCCTTATGGCAACCCTGAACCCTTTTGAAGCTGAGGCTGGGGCAAGGTCGGTAGTGTCGCCTCCTCGGGCAGAGGGCAGTTCCCTTTTTGGCACTCCTTTTGCTTAAGGGTTCCTTTTGAGGCCTCGCTTTGTAAGTGTTGCTTATTAAGGCGTGCGTTTAAAGGACTCCATGCTAGGGCTTCCATTTTGAGGCTTTGTTGTCAGGGTTCCTTTTGAGGCTTCAGGGTTCCTATAAGTGTTCCAGGGTTCCCGTTGAGGTTCCGATATGGGTTCCTTTCAGTAACAATGGTATTTTGAACTCAACTCTCTGAGATGTCTCAGATGTGCAGCGGTCGGGCCCCAAGGCCCTTTTGAGCAATCTTTAAACCTTAGAGAAACAGTGAGAAATAGTCATGGCAGCCATAGTGGCAATGCAAAACATCATGGCAAGAGTGGTGGTAGTCGCGTAGCAGTAGCAGCATCTGCTGCGGTCGTAGCAGTCGTCGTTGTAGTAGTCACGATAGTGGTCGTGGCCGAGTGTGAAGGCAGCAGAACTATTCCTAAACCTAAGTACCTAACCTCAAGGTACCTAAGGACCCTTAGGTTTGGGGCTTGGGGGTGGCGCGGTCTGCTTCACCCTCGTCTTCGCAAGACTTCTCGGATCTTGGAAGGTTCGGATCGAAGAACCGCATCCTGATATGAGAACCTTTATAAATCTTGAAGGGTTCTTATATATATATATAGGTACTGTAAGGCCTAAGTGTATACTGTATACTATACAGGTACACGCTGCCTTGGGGCAATGCACTGAGTGTTGAGGAACACATAGGCTGGTAAACCCGATTTATGCCCTAGATAGGTGTTGTGCGATGGTGCTCAGCCCTAACTCCCAACTCGTAGTGCAGGGGTCGGAATGATCAGTAATATTATCCCCTCACAGTCCCTTTATGTCTATACTGTAATATCCCCGAAGCCGTATTCTAACATGTACTGTAAGTGAAGACTTATGATAGGAGTTTCGGGCTGATTCACTCAGGTCCTCGTGTTCCTCCCCGGCTGGCACGAGATCGCAGCTGGGATCAGCATCTGCTTAGCCAAATTGCCCATTCACCTTTGTTTCGGGTTTAGAAATTCTTGGCCGATGCAGACGCGAGAATTTCAGCAAATACATACAAAACAGCACACTGTTTATATGAATACCACCCCCTCCAACAAAAAAACAAAGCAGGACCTGTTGCCCTGCAGCCAAAGAAACCACCCATGTTGCTCGAACGGAGCTTGGCTCAACCTGCACATGCACCCTTTTTCCTGTCTTGGCCCGTCTCATCCGCTGCAGCACCTTTGGCCTTTGGAGTAAGTACCCGCTTGAGGCCGAAGGGACTTAGTAAGGTTCTCAGTTAGGTTCTTTTAGGGGTTAGGGTTTAGGGGTTTAGGGTGAAGTAAGGTTCTCAGTTAGGTTCTTTTAGGGTTTAGGGGTTAGGGTTTAGGGGTTTAGGGTGAAGTAAGGTTCTCAGTTAAGTTCTTTTAGGACAACCCAACTCAGGAGACTCATAGCCCCAACCATAACCCTACTTAATTACTAAGTCCCCTGACAAACTAAGCACTATTAAGCACCCTTCTTGGGTGCAGTAAGGCTTCATCCGGTGGATCCTGCCTAGCTCTGAAGCAATGGTTTTGGGGTAAGGTTTTCGGGTTCTGGGCTTCGAACGTGGTTTTGGTTTTCTTAATATGGTTCGCTTGGAGGGCCGGTATTGCAGCGTGAATTGTTTGAAATGTCTGTCGGAGGACAGTGTGCTCTTATGCTCTGCCTGTATGCGTCTCGCATACTCGTATACTCCAAGTAGATACGGACTACAGGACCACTTTTGCTCGTGGTATGTCATGCTTTAGTACAGCGGCTATATGAGTGAATATATGGCTACGGTACAGGTTTAATTTGTTTCTTTTTGGGTTACGGTTCACGGTTTTAGGGATCTACAAAATTGCCTTCGAAGGGTGTGCAGTTCAATTCGAAACCCTGAACCCCTAAACCCGGACCCCTTAATCCCTAAACCACTAGCCCCTAGTAGTAGTGGTAGTAGTAGTAGTTGTAGTTGTAGTTGTAGTAGTAGTAGTAGTAGTAGTAGTAGTAATTGCTGTAGTAGTAGTAGCAGTAGTAGCAGTAGTGGCAGTTGTATTGTTTTGGACTAGCCTCTAAGTAAACCCTAAACCGCTTGTGCCGTAACGGTAAGACGGTAAGACCCTAGACTAAGCTCCCACTCTGGGCCCAGGCGGTCTGCAGTTCTTTTCTGCATCGAGATCCTCAGCTGCGCATCACGGCCAGGAAGGGTTTAGGTTTTGGGTTTAGAGCCTTAAGCTTTAGAGGTTTGAACTTTTCTGGGATGCTAAGACCGTGAAGCCTAAGTAAGCCCTCACAGCCCTAAGCCCCTCACCCCGAACGCAAAAATCCCCTGGTTCCTAGTAGGGGGTAAACCCTATTCAAACTCTTCAAGTAGTATAAGGTTGGGGGTTTATAAACCCTAAACTTTGAACCAAAAGCCTATCTCCACATACTTCGTTGAAGCCTTCTTTGTCATCGAAGAGTGCAGGTCTTGAGCATTTCGAGCTTCGAGTCACACGTTTTAGGGCTCAGCTTTAGACGGTTGGGTTTTCCGCCCACAGTGAAGCCCCGACCGTTGCTTTAGGGTTCTTGAATATATCTACGAGTATCATGTACACCAAAACCCTGTTTTGTAACATCCATGTTATCCGAGAGCTGGGAACTGGAGGCTCCAAAGCCTATGTAACTCCAACATCCAAAGCTCTGCAACTCTTGACGCCTGAACCCCGAGTCCTGCGTCCTGCAAACGTACCCAGAGGGTCCATATACACTACTACAAAAGCCATCCCCATTATGGTGTTGGGGACCCAATTCCAGAATAGCAGTGTATATGGACCCTCTGGGTTATGCTACTTTGAACTCTGAACCCCAACCTTATAAGACCGTAAGCCACACCCTAACCCAGAGAGCCCAATACCCCTTAATTAAGGAATATACCTTAAATAATAAGGGGCTTCATATTAAGATTTAAGCCATATTCCTTAATTAAGGGGTATTGGGCTCTCTGGGAAATGATCTAAGGCCACCTGGACTTTGTGCCGCTCCACAGTGGGATCCTCAACTTACGGGGGTTCTGACTACTTTATAGTGAACCCTAGAAAGTTGGAACATAGATCTAGGCGGATTCCCTATACTTTAATCTTTGGGCATGAGACTAGTGATGTTCCAACTTTCTGTCTTCTGCTTTAAGGGCCTTCGCAATCAGAGCCAGGCTTTGGGCGCTCGGGATTTATGGGGCTCATGTTCCTTCGGGCCTTTGTAACTAGAAGAGGCTTCTCTAAAGTTTCCTTTAGACGGTTTTTTAAAGGGTTCAACAGAATGGGCACAAGTTATAGAAAACATTTATCAGGACTATAGGGGGATACTGTTTGAGAATGCTAACCATAGAGGGCTTTGTGGTTTCGTCCCAAGGCTTAGGATCAAAGCAATGTGGATCTTTTCATCTACTGAAGAGCACAAGAAGACGAAACAGCTCCACACTATTCATCTCATTGGAGGGGTGTTTTTGTTTGCAGCACCAGACCAAAATAAATCGCGCTTTTGTCCTTGCCACGATTCGGTTTGAAAGGTTCGGCAGGCTGTAGAGGACTCTTGCCTACGTACACCGTAGAGAAGTAGAACCTTTGTAGGAAGCTTTAAAGCAACCCTCTAAGGAACCCCTAAACACTCAACCAGAAACCCTAGACCCAAACCGAACTCTTTGAGGAACCCTTTAAGGAACCCTTGGAAGAGCCCTCAAAAAAGAGGCCTTTAAGGAACCCTTTGACCCTTTAGGGAACTTTCCAGGAGCCCTCTTAATACAGCCCCTTAAGGAGCCCCCTTAAACCCTAAACACTAAACACCCCTTAGACCCCCCAACTACCCTCTAATGTACCCTAAATACCACTATTAAGGACCATGACCATGAGGGCTCCATTAAAGGGCCATCGGGGGTCCTGGCCTGAGCCCCTTAAGGAGCCCTTTAGGGGCCCTGCTCTTCGGAGGCTCCGTGCCCCCGGCCGACCAGCAGCGAGCTTTCCAGCCGGCGAACTCGGGCTGCCGGAAGGCGAAGGGGTTTGAGGGCTCTGATCAGGGTTTAGGGATCTAGGGTTTTAGGTTTAAGTATCCCCCATAACAGTACAAGAGACCCTTTGGGAGAATTAAGTTTCCGTTTCAGGATGTTTAAGGGCGCTACAGATAAGCTTTCTTCAGGGCTTTAGGGCCCTAGGTACGTACGGCATAGGGCTGTTGACGAGTTGCAAAGTTAGAGGGACCCTACAGCAAAGTAGGTCGTGGTAGTTCAAGGTAGTACCATAGACCTTATAGGCCCTCTACCGAAAGCATTGCTCATCATTTGGGCGGTGCGAGCAGTGCCCACAATCCAACCCTAAATATCCAAGTAGTTAGCCAAATTGAGAGTTTTCAGGTCCCGAATACAGAACTCTGAGTAGCTTTCGGTACCGAAAAACATGTATTTTGCAAGCAGAAGCATGGCACAGGTTGTCCTCGGCACAGACATCGCCGAGAGTGTTGGCTGCACTCTGGGGTGGAGGGTTTAGGGTTTGGGAATTTTGTAGCTTTGAGTGCATGGTTTCATTTGGAGTTTTTGGGCTTCTGCCTTGCCTATCATATTCTTCAGATTTTAGTGCCAAATAACGCACTATGTAAGGCTGTCTAATCTCACAAGATCACCTTGACACCCCCTAAAGCCATTCTGAAACCTGAACTTTACATCGCTGAGCGCTCTTACACCTTGCAGCCCGTGTCACCCAACTTCCCCTAGGCACCCTCAACAGGTTTTGTGGTCTTGAATAGAAGGCATTTCGGCTAGTTAAGCGGTCTAGGTGCCCCCTGCGCGGTTTTGGATCCGATGGACTTTGGGACTCTTTTGCAAGCCGTTTTGAGCCCGATAAGCCATGTTCAACTCCAAAATCAGGGCATGGTTCGCTCCAAACCAAATACGCCGATGAGCCGTTTTTGATTCGATTTAGTCTATGCTACCATCAAAGAGACAGAGATGGATGGAGATGGAGACACAGAGAGAGAGAGAGAGAAAGAGAGAGAGAGAGAGAGAGACGGTAAGAGGCAGGGAGAGAGGGACAGGGGGAGAAGGAAACAGAGAGACAGAGAGGGAGAGAGGCAGAGAGGGAGAGAGGGACAGGTACGTATACTGCTATGCACAAACAACCATGTATAGTCGTCCGACACCCAACTCTGAGCATTGAGCCCACTGTCCCAAAACGGCAGCCGAGGACGTCGATCACTATTCCGGACATCCTTTGCGTCATTGACAGTGGCCTTGCGAGGATCAAGAAGCACACGAACTTAGAGGCCTTACTATATGGGTGCCGGGTTTAGGTTTAGATTCTACCCGCCTTTAGGGGTTCAAGTTGGGTACTGAAGGGAGTTTACATGAAGCAACGCTTCGCCACAAGTAGCAACACCCATGAGCCCTACAACCTGGATGTTCAAAGGTTTCCCGAAGGGTCCAAAGAAGCAAAAAGGCAAGCCGTGGCAGGTGGTGTGGGCCAGCCAAGCCAACCTGCAGCAGCGTGCCGGCCGTGCCGGACGCGTGCAGCAAGGGGTTTGCGTCGGGACCCCAATTTCAACAGATTTTGGCGGTTGAGGGTTTCCGGGTAGTAACTACATGGGATGTTGAAGGGCAGTGTGAAGAGCTTGAGGCTTTAACTATGGGGTTCTGTGAAAGTTGTTTTCGGGCAGAAACCATACTTCATTGAGAAGTGACAACCCCACAGAAGCCCAGTTGCCGACTACTGAGTCACTGTCCAGTAGTCGTACAGCACTACGCGACGTCTACAGGCAGCTAAACCCGAAGACTTGATACATAACTCCAAAAAAGGTCCAAGTAGCAGTATGGTCTGTTCTTTCGGTCGCAGATGTCTGCCAAGATCCTACTTGAATGGTATTTGGACCGGAAAATGCCGGTCCACAACAAACACCCTGGAACAAGAAAGCAGTTACACCCGAAGGTGCTCTTTCATATGAATCTGAATCTAGTCTGTTTATTTCTGTACCTATCGGTTGTTGAGAATCGATGTATCGGACGATCAATCGATGGATCTATGGGTTTGTCGATCTAACGATCGTTCGACTCTATCTTCTGATCTATCTATCTACCTATCTACCTGTCTGGCAATCTATCACCCAACTACCTATCTTCCTATCTACCTACCCATCTTTCTGCATACCTAGCTATCAACCTATCTATTCTCCAAGTTTTCGCGGAATGTGTCAGGTCCACCTGCTCACGCGCTCGAGATTCCAGCTTCTCGACTCCGAGCCGACTCCTGCGCCTTCGGCTGAGTTTCGAAAGGGAGCAGTTTCTTAACTGGGCTTTGGAGTACCCTACTTCAATACTTTTGCTGGGACCTGTTACTTAAAGGAAACCATTATGAAATAAAAGTCTAGACTTTTTTCTCCCTGGTTACTTCAAAGCCCAGTTAAGGGGTCCTTTCTTAAAGCGATCGGCTTGTGGGTTTAGGGCTTCGGGTCCTTTCTTAAGGGGATCGGTTTATATGGGTTTATGGTATAGGGTCCTTTCTTGCTTTGATAAGCTTTGCTTCAAGGCGCTCCACATCGAAACTCATAAAACCTACGCAGTTGACAAACCCTAGAAACATCCTGGACATCCAGGTGAATCCTCTTAGGGAGGTTTTTCAGGAACCCAAGGATTCTCGTAGAGGAGCCCTCATAGGAAGCCCTTTACGGAACCGAAAAGGTACCCTTAGACTGAGTTCTTGTAAATTCTTAAACTACCGCACTAGGGATCTAGAGTGAAAAACTGGTTTCCTTGTGGTAACTTAAACTAATTTCCTTAACATAAACCCAGGGTCATGAACAGACGAAACCCGAACCCCCAAACAAATGCAAGTGTAAAGCGAAGCTTCGAGGAGATGCAAAGAGTGCCCCTAGACGAAGCGGTGTTGGCCCTTTGCGAGCTACGCTTGGCCCCTCAAAAGAAGAGTTACTCCAATGGTTTCTTTCGCGGCTCCTTTAAGGGATTGCTTCATTGTTGTTCGAGGCTTTTTTTGTAAGGGCCTTGAAGGGTTGTTTTAAAGGTTTTGAGGTATAGGGTGAATGCTTTGTATTGTTTATATGTTTCCTTTAGCGGGTGTGGAGGCGACGGGTTCAGGGTTTATGGTTTAGGGCTAGGGTCTCTATAGTTCTGGTTCATGCTGGTAGCCTTAGGTGGGTGGGGGAGGTTATGCTAGAGGTTTTGAGAGTTCACAGGTTGCTTCTTGTCGGGGTGGATTTGGTGAATTCACAAGATTTCTGCTTTTGTTGCCGAAATTCGTGAGACGTTAGTAAGGGTGAGGTTTGGGAGTGCAGCTGGCAATTTAGGAGTTAGGGTTTTGGTGTTGAATGTAGGGCTTACGGGCAGGGCTGCAGGTGCATAGCGTAAGTTTACTCTCTCTTTGCTTTCCCCAGACCCCGAAATCGGCTGACTTTTTCGATCTTCTGCTGCTGCCGACAACCCCTGAGATCTTGCGACCCAATCTTCTACATTCCTGTGCCTATAGGGGCCTAAATAGTTACACATACTATTTTGGGGTTCCTTTTTACACTTATTGTACCCTGTTCTAATAACCAAGGCCCCTATATATCATTGAATCCTACTATAGATCAGGTATACACCCCTTTTAAAGGACTCCTTACAGGAACCCTACTAAAATTATTAAGGCCCCTATATTACGCCCTGTAGCCGAATCCCACCACAAAGCCTCAGCCCAACATGCGCAAAAACCTGATATTCACCAGCCCTTTCCACATTTCCTTTATCAGTACATGGAAGGACCCTTAAGGTAAGGTTTAGGATTACTGTCTTAGGGTTTTAGGGTTTAGGGTGTTTAGGGTTGATTGCTCCTAAATCCGACATGTGGGACATCCCGCGAGTGAGACTAATCCATGGCTGAGGATTGGTGCAAAGTCGATCCTGATGATCTTCAGGCCAGCGCCACTCCTCTTTGAACTTGTTAGCAGGATGAACAGTTTCATAATGCGGGTACTATAACATTAACAAACGACGATGATCGTGGTCAGAAGCACAGTCCAGAATATCAAGTACTATCACGACTAATTAGAGTAAAAAGTATAACGCGATCGACCAAAATTATTTTCTCCAGCTTGATTCACAGGTCCCACAGTCCCCTAAACCCGGAAGCCTAAAACCGAACCAATAAACAACAGGTGAGTCAGAGTACTGTTTTGTGCGGACAGTCAGTGTTGACGGAAAATGCCGTGGAAGCAAAGATCGAGAAGAAACTGGGCTTTGGAGTACCATACTTTAATACACTTTCTGGGACCTGTTACTTAAAGGAAACCATTATGAAATAAAAGTCTATACTTTTTTCTCCCTGGTTACTTCAAAGCCCAGGAAAGCTCAGAGAACCCGAGACCCAAACCCTTGAATCATGAAAGCAAACACCAACGCGAAATCACCTTTGCGCTAAGGGTCTCATTTTGGCGCTGTCCGAGGTGCCCTAAATGGTAAATACGGGCTATTCGGACACATAGAGGTGAATATAGAGGCTCTTAGAACACATGGCAACCCAAACCATAAACACTAAACCCCAAAATCTGCTTATAAACACCCGAACCTAAATCAAACGCACAAAAGCAAACCTTAACACTCCCAGGCCCTAAATCACGTTTTCCAGACAGCTGTCAGAGGCATGGGGCTCGAGCGCCTACGTGATGACCTTCCTCAAGAAGGCTCTGCTGCTTCGCCCAAGGGTTGGGGTTTCGGATTCAAGGTTTGGGGTTCGGATGTGGGACTTCGGGTGTTGGGCTTGTAGCTTCGAATCTAAGGTCATGGGTTTAAACGGGTTCTACAAAGGTTTATATAAGACTATGGTTTTGGGGAGAATCTTCGGAGTTAAGTGCCGGACTTTTGGCTTCGGGTTCAGGTTTCGGGCTAGGGCTATTAGAGCGTGATTTATGATCGAACAAAGGGGCTTGAAACCCTGAACCGCGAAACCCCGAACCCCTAAACCTGAAGAGGCCTTAAACCCTAGCGCCCGAGCCTGAAGACATGTTCGGTTCGAAGCATCTTTTTTTGGAATTGTCCAAAGGGCTTGAGTATGGGGGTCTTTGATACTTGATCTGTTGTAGCGAAGGTTTCTTGTTGGGTTAGTCAGGATTCGTGGGTGGTTTTCGCAAACTTCCCCTGTATATCGATACTCAGATTGCTCTAGCTCTACTGTGATGCTTAGCACTTGTCCGTACGAGCCCCCCCCCCTCATCATCGCGACCACTAACCCTAGACCCTAACCACCAAACCCTAAACCCTAGCATGAGCTTCACGAGGTCGGCTGGAAATCCTCGAGCCTAACCCGCAAATCCTACACCTCAGACCTCTACCAACGGTATAATACAAACTTCGATCCTGCCCCTCAAGCCGATTTTCAAGGCTTGCAGGAATCCTCGGACCCGAAGACCATGCCATGGAATGTGAGGGTTTTCCGAACCTGAAACCTTCGTCGCCTAAACCCCATACCCTAAGCCCTGCCTTCCGGCACCCCAAAGCCCTCAAGCCCTTCATACTTCATGCAGTAACAT
The DNA here is from genome assembly GCA_003297005.1 of Symbiodinium sp. clade A Y106. Taxonomy (NCBI): domain Eukaryota; class Dinophyceae; order Suessiales; family Symbiodiniaceae; genus Symbiodinium; species Symbiodinium sp. clade A. The sequence goes on along the minus strand of BGNK01001344.1, from coordinate 13,742 downwards.
CACCCACATTACTCCTCAGGGCTCTTTACGACCACTTCACTACAACATCCCCTCCCCCGAACTCTGATTATTTTCCCTAAGCCCCAAACCACAAAAAAAAAGGCACACGACAAGGATGTTATGAAGGCCCCAATCCGAAAGGCCCCATGTACTTGGGTACATGGAGCTTTAAACCATCTTCAACCCCAAACCTTGCAGAATCCTTAAAGGAGCCCTTAAAAAGGAACCCTGCGTTTAGGTACATGGGAGTTTCCGAAGATAGGGGACCCTAATATGGTACCCCAAATAGCAGTATCCTTATTATAAGGACCCCAAGTAAGGTACCCCTATTTTTCGGAAACTCCCATATACCTAGAGGCTCATACCCTACCCCTTTTTTAGGATACCTAGTTTTATGGTTAGGATCTGTTATCTTCAAAGTAGGCGCCCTAAAAAAGGGGTAGGGTATGAGCCTCTAGGTAAGTGCATGGAGCCTTCGGGAATGTAACTCTCATTTCAAGCCGCAGGCCCCTGATCCTCCTTCGCAAAAAGAGGCCTCGGTGTAGCAGGGTTTGGGGTTTTGGGGGCGGCTCCTTTAAGGGTTCCTTTAAAGGTTCCATAGGGTTTTGGTGTTTAGGGTTTCGGGTTTAGGATTTCGGGTTTAGGGTTTTGGGAATAAGGTTCAGGGTTTGGGGTTTAAGGTTTCGGGTTTGCAGTGTAGGGTTTAGGGTTTCGTGGTGTTCACTTTGTGCTTGGCAACATAAAGGTCTGACGAATTGCTAACAACATCCCTTCAAGTAATATAATCCCTGTAATGCATATAGCATAGCCATGCCGAAACCCGATTCTACCTATAGTCTCCATTGTAGTTCCTTTTGCTGGTTGGACCATTTATATATCAAGGACGCTATAAGGTAACCCGAAACAGACACTGCAATGGAGACTATAGGTATATTAAGGATCCAGGGTGCTATCCATAAATCCTTACACCCTAAACCCCATACGCAACCCTTGTACCTTATAGACCCCTTTGAAGGATCCTATAGGTAGTTCAGGGTGCAGTTTGCCTGGCAGAGACCCCGGAAGCCTCCACAGGCACTCTCCGAGGTGCCTATCTTAGCCATCCTGAGCCACCAGAACCTACGTTTTAAGAGCGTCTCCCTATAAACCCTGATATGAAATATATGACGACCCCACCTGCATAGTTGGTTATGGTAGGTTACCATAAGGGCCCATGTGCCCAGATAGTATATACATTGGCCTTAAAGTACTCCCTGCATTAAACCCTACACCCTAAAGACCCTAAACCAGGTCTTCCTTAGCCCTACGGTTTAGGTTTTTTTAAAGTCCGACTCACGAAAAAAGAAACCCTAAACCGTAGGACCAAGGAAGACCTGCATGCAGGTTCGGAATGCTTTCCGCGAGCTCCAGCATGTGGGCGCTTTGGATTGGGAAGGCCCCTGACTCACCGGCTCTGAATAACTGCTTAAACCCTAAACTTAGGGGTACTTGGAAACAACGTTTAATCTTAGGTTCCTTTACCCCCTAAGAAACAGCTAAAATTATACTTTTTTTGCTAGGGGTCTAAGTTCAGCAGAGTAAACCCTAGAATAGGATCGCTTTGTGCCTCTAAGCCGTTATACGATACCAAAGCCCAAAGCCCTGTTGTAAGCATGAACGCCCCGATACTAAGACGCGTAGAAACTGAGATTTGGAGCTTGGGGCTGAAAAGGCTTCGACATCAGGGCTTAACCCTAAGGGTCCGAGTACCTAATAATCATATACTCTCCTAAATATTGAGCTACATAACTACTATCCTAAACCCAAGTATCTAATTATTGGATCCTTTGGACCCTTGGCTTAATACAGGGGCCTGAAGAATTACCTATACCATTTTTGACGCTTCCTTTTTACACTTATAGTATAATGGGCGCCAGAACCCTATTCTAATTATCAAGGCCCCTATATATCATAGAACCCTACTATAGATCCGGTAAAGACCCCTTATAGAGGACCCCTAAAAGGAACCCTACTCTAATTATCAAGGCCCCTATACATCATTGAACCCTACTATAGATCCGGTATAGACCCCCTGCAGAGGACCCCTTAAAGGAACCCTATTCCAATAATCAAGGCCCCTATATATCATAGAACCCTATATGCTACAGATCCCCTTTAAAGGACCCCTCTAAAGGACCCCTGAAAGGAACCCTACTATAGATCCCCGTATAGACCCCTTTTAAAGGACCCCCTTGGATCTCTGGGGTCCCGCGTGCCGCAGTATTGCCACGATTGTTAGATGCTGCTTTCTCATCACAGGGTTTAGGGTTTAGGGTTTAGGGCTTTCTCAACTCTTAGTTTAGGGTTTAGGGCTTTCTCAACTCTTAGTTTAGGGTTTAGGGTTTAGGGCTTTCTCAACTCTTAGTTTAGGGTTTAGGGTTTCGGGCTTTCTCAACTCTTAGTTTAGGGTTTAGGGTTTAGGGCTTTCTCAGCTCTTAGTTTAGGGTTTAGGGTTTAGGGCCTTCTCAACTCTGTATGGGAGTTTCCGAAAATAGGGGACCCTAATATGGCACCCTAAACAGTAGGATCCTCATTATAGGGACCCCAAAATACGGTACCCCTAATTTTCGGAAACTCCCTCATCGGCTTGGGGCTAGCGTGAGGAGCACACGCAATGGGCATTCATACATCCGGGCCTCTTTACGGTAGGGTTGTCCTACGGCTGCCTGCCCCCACCTAATTATTTTGAAGTGTTTGTCCGTGCTCCCATGCTTCTACTACCCATTGAGCCCCGAATCCTGCAGATTTTTTGATCATGTAACCAGATTGCCTCAGCCCGAGTTCTACGAAGTTAGGGTTTTGGGGGTAAGCATTCAACTTTCAAGGTTTAGGGTTGGGGGGGCTCAAAGGTTCGACTATCAAGGTTAGGGTTTAGGCCTAAACGACCCCCAAGTTCCTTTTGGTCGAGCCCCGGTGATCCTTAAACTGTAGGTACTTTGGCTGTAACGAAGGACAGCTGTGGAAGGTGTCTATGTAGGTATTGGCTTTTCTGTTCAGGGACTGCTTCGGGTTTTAGACCCTCTACGGAGGGCGTAAGGTTCAATTTGCACCCGGAATGCCGCAAGCATTCTAATCATGTGTAAAGTTCTAAACCCAAACTAGCGCTAGGCGCTAAGTCCTTCAGGCTATCTGACTCACCTGGGTGCCCTACTTGTCCGGCTGCCAGCAGCTTCGGCATGAAACAGAACTTCTACCGCCAACAGCATTTTGGGTTCAGGGCTTCAGGGTTTGAGCGTTTTAAGGCCTAAACCCTAAACCCTAAACCGTGTTTTGAGGTTTATGGTTTTAGTTGAGCCTGTGAGGTGTGCGTTACGTTACAGACTCTCGGGTTTCTGTGTCTTGAGGTTTGGGGTTTACGGTTTAGGGTGTGGGACCTTGGCTTTCGCGTTTTCGGTCTATAGAATTATAGGGGAGCATAATCCAATAAAGAAGCATCTACAATACATATACAGAACATGAGGTAGAACTATGATATCTCAGTTGTAATACGGATATCCACTCCTTAGGCTGCAATAAGGGGTAGTCGGTGGGTGTTGGTGGGCCATATCTTAGTTGACAGTTTCAGGTAGTAGTCTGCCCTTTGACATCCTTTCAAGCCCTCTAAAGCAGAGCTATGTGTGTACACCCAGACCTTCCATCATCCCTTAATAACACACGGTAAAGCCCTATATAGATTTATTATAACAACCCTACCCTACACCCTTCGCTGCCTTCAACCTTTTCGGGCTTAGGGTTCAGGGTTTAGGATTTACCTGGACCCCGTAAATCCTACCCTATTAAAGACTTCTATAAGGTAATAAGGAACCCTATAAACGTAGGTTATTTAGGGCTTAGGATTCAGGGTTGGGTTCCTAACCTTAAACCCTAAACCCAGGTGGCTCCAGCGCTTGGGGCCGCGCTGTTCATGGCCGGGTTGATGGGCTGCCCGGAGGCCGGGGTAAGTTTGTTTTTGGGGTTTAGCGTTTAGGGTTGAGGCTTGTTTGTCAATATGGCGTATGTTATCTTTTCTTTTAGCTTGACTGTGTTGTTCGGTTTGGGTAGTTGCTTGCATTTTGTGTTTTTTTGTCGTTTCATGGTTTGCTTGCTAAGATCCTAAGTTTTGGCAGGTCCGTTTACTGCTTTGTTTAGGATTAGGAGCTTCGTCTTCATGGACTTTCTAGAGCGTCTGCTGTAGCTGTAGAGCTGCTTGCATTCGAATTGCTGTTTCCTGAGGCTATGGGGCGTCTTGAACTGCAGATCCCAACATAATGTGAAGCCCTAATCCCGACACCACAACCCCCAAAACCTACCTATAGTCTCCATTGTAGTTCCTTTTTTTTGGTTTAACCAGTTTTATATTTAGGGTTCTATAATGTAACCCCAAAACTGGGCTTTGGAGTGCCATACTTTACTACTTTTTCTGGGACCTGTTACTTAAAGGAATTCATAAACGTCTATACTTTTTTCTCCCCGGTTACTTCAAAGCCCAGAAACAGGAACTACAATGGAAACTATAGGCAGACCCTAAAGCCCTCAGACTTCCAGGTTGTCATAGTAGCACGCCCCACGGGACCAAAGGCCCTGAAGCCTCGTCAGCTTACATAACGGGTTTAGGGTTTATAAGGAATAGGGTTTAGGGTTCAGGGCTTAGGGTTTAGGGAATAGGGTTTGGGCCAAACGGTTTGGGGTTTGGTGCAATATAGTTTCGAATTTGGATGCCCTTTATAGGCACTGACAGTTTTGAGGCCTGAAACCCAACCGTCGCGAATGCAAGGCCCAGATGCCCTACACCCCCCAAGTTATGCATATTGTAGTCTTGACTAAAGGAGCTGGGATGCCATCGATGTTTAAATGCCTAAACAGCCATTACAGGAGCTACTAGAACTGTAGAGTTTTAAAACTCCCCTAGGAACGAAAGCTGGTTGACACTTTGTTAATCTCAATAAGCCCCTTATGAAACTTGTTTCGCGGAACGCACTCGGTACGATTGCGGTGTGCGGCCGCGAATGCTGTAGTATTTCTCCCTTCGTATCGATAGATGCCAGTGACTTGTGCATACCTGTGAAACTGATAAAAGAAATCTCGCAGAACCGCGAATTGTCAGCCTTGATACACGCTACTCAAGCCCCTAAAAAGCACCGGAAACCCAAAGGGTCCATGTACAACTATAGTAGGCTCTTCGTAGATGTTTGGGCCCCAAAGGTATATACTATACTTAAAGGATCATGGGACTTAGCAACTAGGGCTATTTTTAAGGGTAGCTATGCTTATAACTACTTGTAACCCCAATTAAGGTACTTATAACCTTAATTACTTACCAAGTCCCATGATCCTCCAAGTACTGTTACTTGGACCCTTTGGGTAAGCCCTAAACCCGAATCCCGAAACCCCCAGATACTATACAGTTACTTGGACCCTTTGGGTAAACCCTAAACCCTGAACCCTATACTGTTACTTGGACCCTCTGGTAAATCTTAGGGACCCAAAAAGCACATAAGCATGAACATTTTATAGGGATATCCCTACCTTATTGGGCTTTATTATAAGGGGGTTTATATGGGATATCCCTATCCTAATTTTTGCGTATGGGCTGTTTTGGGGCCCTACAATCTGATGACATGGAGACAGGCTTCCAGTCGCGTCGCTGCTACGCTGGATGGGCGCGAGGCAGGGCTTCTTCTACGGTCCGAAGGGGGGGGGGGGAGGATTTAAGGTTTAGGGTTTAAGGTTTAAGGGCTTAGGATTTGAGGTTCAGGGCTAAGGGTTTAAGGTTTAGGGTTGAGGGTTTAAGGCTTAGGGTTTAGGGTTTAAGGGTGTCAGGGCTTAGGGTTTAGTTTCAAGGCACATAGACCGAAGATAGGCTTCAGGATCCGATTATAGGGGCCGTAATGACTAAGTAGAAGATGGTTTTGGATCTCACTCAGCGTAGGGGAACCACTGTTCCTCATTCTGGCGACTTTGTTTTGCGTTTCTTGGGTTTCAGAAGCCTTTCAACCGGCTTTGAGAGTTGAGAGTGGAAGGCTCAAGACGTAAAGTTAGGTGCAGTCGCGAGGGCTTAAACTTCGAACTAGGCCTGTGGGTCTTTCCCAGTTTGCATGTTGTTGGCATTGTTGTTGCTATGTGTGTTGCTGCTGCTTGCGGTCCCTTGGTTTTTCCTCCATGTTGCAATGACTGTGGTTGGGCTTAGCGTCCTGGTAGCAGGATGTGGCGGTATTCACGCAGTCGCGACAGCAGTGGTGCTGACTTTGCCAGTGAAAGCAAAAGCACGGTCTTGATGGCGATAGAGACTTCGTAGCCTTTGCCATAGGAATTCCCAGCATAAGTTGCCATGAGTTGGAGGTCTCTACGGGTCAGAGCTTCAATGCCCTAGGCCTTAAACCTCAAACCCTATGATTACTATGGATGCTTCTTGAAACGAAGAGGGGAACATGTTTACTGCCCGGCAGTGCATGGTCCTGACTCGGGAACCCTGAAGCCGAACCAAAGTTTAGGGGTTTAGGGGTCAGCTTGAAGTACCATAATCCACTTTTTTGTCGGTTCTTAGTATAAACCCGAACATGGAACTTGTAGGGACCCTAGACAAAGGTAGGGTTTGGTAGTTCAAGGTAGGGTTTTGGAAGGTTTAGGGCTTAAGACCTGGAGCCTGATAGCTACGCCCGCATAAACAGCAGTCAAGGCTAAAGCCCTCAGTCTTTAGGAGTTACCTTAACCCCGAATAACCTACCTTTTTAAGGACTTATATCAGGAACTCATATTCAGGAGCCCTAAAAAGCTAGGTTTCTTAGGGTCCAGGCAGGATTTAGTGTTTTAGGGCTTTTAGGGTTTAGGGACTCATGGGTTCAGGGTTTAGGGGCTTAGTAGAGCTTTTAGGGTTTTAGGTTTAGGGTTTAGGGGTTTAGGGTTTAGGGTGTAGAGCTTAGGGTTTTGGGAGATCGCCGGCCTTAGGCCCTCGAAGCTCTAGCTTCAGCCCTAGGGGGCTTTCAAATGTTAGACTAATGTATCGGGTACATTATTCTTTGCGTTGTTCAGAGACGCTATGTATGGCATTATGATGATGACTAACTAGCCAAAGCTACAAAAACGAGGACCCTAAACCCTGGACCCCAAGCCCCTAAACCCCTAAGCCCGGAACCCCTAAACCTTAAACCCCTAAACCCGAAACTCCTAAGCCGTATAGCCGAAAACTAAACTACCAAGACCCCAAAAATATCCCGAAAGGGAGCCGCGTGGCCTTACTTAGTTAGTAAGGTTCCTTTAAGGGCTCCTTAAAGGGATCTATAGGGTTTAGGGTCTACTTGGGAGGATCTTGGGACTTAGTAAGTAAGGTCATAAGTACCTTCATCGGGGTTATAAGTAATTACAAGCATAGTTACCCTAATTATAACCCTAGTTACGAAGTCCCATGAACTTTCCAGCAGGGTCTGCAACAGTTGGAGACTGAACTCTTCAAGCCTCTTGCAGGTGTAGCTTTAGCGTTTAGGAGTTTAGGGTTTAGGGTCTTGCAGGTCTGGATTTAGGGTTTAGTGTTTAAGGTCTTGCAGGTGTGGCTTTAGGGTTAAGGGAAGTTTTAGAGTCTTCAAGCCTCTTGCAGGTGTGGGCACGTCGCCAGGCAGGAAGCAGCTTAGCTTGAATGCGGCTCACTAGTACTAGGTTGTTAAGTTAGTGCATTTTTTAGATCTCTTCCTACATCCTAAACCTCAAAACCTAATCCTGGAGGCAGTAGAAGCCTGACAAGCTGACAAATTACCAAGGCTACTCGTATCCTTGATTCCTATACTTATACCACAATGTGCTCCAAAACCCCACAAGCCCAAAACCCTATTTTGAATATGCAGGCCCCTGTTTTCTATTGGGTTTAGGATAGCAGTGATGTAGGTCATTCACACCACTACCATCCTAACCATAAGTCCTAAACCCTGAGCCCTAAACCCTNAAACCCTATTTTGAATATGCAGGCCCCTGTTTTCTATTGGGTTTAGGATAGCAGTGATGTAGGTCATTCACACCACTACCATCCTAACCATAAGTCCTAAACCCTGAGCCCTAAACCCTAAACCCCATTCTAGTAATTAAGGCCTGTGTGCCCCTCTGTGAGGTGCCATAAACAGAAGCATGTAGTGTTGGGCTGCAAGTTGCGCGTTTTGGCGCTGTCAGTGCACATGTGCTAGCATGACATGTTGGCTGAGTTTTTGGCTGACTCTGGGAAAAGATGTGAGTACAAAGCAGTCCTGAAGTCTTGCTGCAAGTTAGGGCGGTTAATGTGCANGCTGTCAGTGCACATGTGCTAGCATGACATGTTGGCTGAGTTTTTGGCTGACTCTGGGAAAAGATGTGAGTACAAAGCAGTCCTGAAGTCTTGCTGCAAGTTAGGGCGGTTAATGTGCAAGGTTCAGCAGTTTATGGCTTAGGGCAGAATGTGACCTTCAGATGACCGCGGGTGCATGAGACAAGCCCTGTGGACAGATACGGGTCACACACCAGCTGCTCCCCCTGGCTCCAAGAACCCAGCGTGCCGAAGATCCCCACGCTGGAGATACGGCCACGGGACAGGCTAACGTCACCCTGATTAAACTGCACATGTACTAGCCTCGTACAGTCATGCAGTAGAAGCCTGACAAGTTGACAAATTACCAAGGCTACTCGTATTCTTGATTCTTATACTTATACCACAATGTGCTCCAAAACCCCACAAGCCCTAAACCCTATTTTGAATATGCAGGCCCCTGTTTTCTATTGGGTTTAGGATAGCAGTGATGTAGGTCATTCACACCACTACCATCCTAACCATAAGTCCTAAACCCTGAGCCCTAAACCCT